>VYZP01027978.1:85150-115571 GCA_013400635.1 Hypocryptadius cinnamomeus | reverse complement strand
GCAGAAAATGTGAGTTTAGTTCATTACTTAAATAATTTGGAATTCTATACATTAAGATAGATTATGATTGGTATTTAGGAGTAGTTTTTATTGTCCCATTTCCTCCCTCTGGATCTGTTCTCTCACCTGGTAATGCAGTTTTGTCCTCTTTCTGAACTCTTAAGAGCAGAACATGTAATAGTCCTGCAGTCTTCCTCTACTGATGATGTGGTTATGTATTTTATGTTGCTAATTAATTGTAATCAGGCTAGAATTTTCCACCATGAGAATATGATGGGGTCTTCTGTGGTCAGCTCTAATTTGCCTGTGGATGTAGCCACATTCCCCCTCTGGAAGTCATGTCTGAATTAGGTTTCAGTTTTAATTAAGAGCTGGATTTAGCTTTAAGACCTTGCATTAGAAGCCTGATGAAAGCAGATGTGAGGCACTTCCCATTGTGAATTCCTGGAACTGTGTCTGTCCTGCTGCACATGCCTAGGTGAGATAAATAGTGCAGATCTCCAGGTCCCACTGCCTCCCCTGCAGTGCTGGGGTTGAGACCATGACTGCAGTTCACAGATGAGGAGACCAAGGAGTTGGACAAATGAAGAGAATTCCAGAAGCTGCTTCAGTATAGGAGAGTTAGAATTAGACCCAAGGGGTACTTGCTGCTTATTTTTCTTTTTTGTCTCCCTTATTGCTGCCTACTCTCAAGTATTACAGATCCTGAAAGGTGCCTGTGCTCAGCTGGGGCTGGGCTCTTTCTCCAGCAGCACTGACACAACCAGAGCACACAGCCTCAAGCTGCACCAAGGGAAATACAGGTTGGATATTAGGAAAAAGTTTTTCACAGAAAGAGTGATGAAGTTCTGGAATGACTGCCTGGGAGGTGGTGCAGTCACCATCCCTGGGTGTGTTTAACAAAGCCTGGTGTGGCACTGGGTGCCAGGGTTTAGTTGAGGTGTTGGGGCTGGGTTGGACTTGATGATTTTGAAGGTCTCTTCCAGCCCAGTCATTCTGTGAATTCTCTGAATAAATGCCAGCCTGCAGTGCCTCTTTATCCTCTGCCTGATTTCCTCTTACACCGTGGCTGGATCCCTTCACAGAGCCTGGCCCCAGACTGAACTCCCTCCCTCTCTCACACTAAAGGCCTTTGGGGCACTTTCTGGCTTTCCCTTTTTTCCTCCTGTTTGCACTGGCAATCCCAGGTTGCCATCAGCTGCTGGTTTAAATCCATTTGCAGTGACTCAGCACTTGACAAGCTCCTCCACTGGGCCAGCATCACTGAGACACCCACCACAGGAGAGGGTGAACTCTTTAATCCTCTGTGTTTAAGTCATAATGGTTGGCTTGAACTGGCTATGAACATTTGGGAAACCACATGGAAAAGATGCTTTTACCCTGGAAATTGTGTAGCCACTGACACCTCAGAGGACAATTTGGACCACTTTTGTAGGATAATGATCCTCCCTTGTACTGTAGCACAATTTGTATTGCTCTTCTGCACTGCTTGGCTCAGGATGCTGGAGAGCCTGAGCATTTTTGGGATCTCTTGCTGGGATGGAAGCACCTGGTGTTGGCCTGGAGGACACAGACCAGTGAGGACCTCTAGAAAACCCCACCAGTTTCCTGGTACAACCTCCAGATTTTAAATTCCTGTAACTAAACTGAGAAGATTAAGTTGTGCTTTATGTCTGAAGCTTCTGCAGTCTTGTGATTTTCCAGAGCCATAACCCTTGCCTCTTCCAGTTTCTCTCCATATATGAAAATTTCCCCAATTAATTTTATTATGTTTCATTCTGCCTAGAGTGCAGAAGTTGCTGATATTGGAACTGTAAATACCATGAGGGCTGCAAAGGGACTCTTTCCTGTAGTTACCCTTCTTTTATTTTAATGAAGATTTTTGCAGCCATTTCCAAACTCATATGGGAGTTAATCAGATGTAAGGCAGAAAAATACTGATAGTTATGGATGACCAGGAACACCTGAGGGAAGCAGGAGCTGGCCCTGCTTGTGAGATCCTTTCTTTAATGATTTTTTTTAATGAAAGCACTTGTTTTTCTCGCCCATACCTGCTGAATGATTTTGCTCAGTCCTCTGTCTTCATGATAGCAGAGAATGGCGCTTGCCATACTCTCTTCTCTTGCTGTTTGATTTGCCTTCTTGCCCAGAGGAGCCAGGATTTTCCTCTCTATTCCTGGATATCAGAGCCACTGCAGTCCAAACTGCACATTTATGGGTACGGTGATGTTCTGTTGTTGGTTTTTGTGTCTTACAGCTGATTTCTTTCTTTGTTAAACGGGCCACTGTGAAGAGTCACACTCTCAGTGTTCTCAGCAGTTCCTGTGCACAAAGGAGATGAAGGACAATTCTGGTTTTTCTTCCTGTTTGCTGCCTTTTGGCTTTCAAGATATAGAAACACCTTGTCAGAGAGTGCCCTGAGCAAACCTGCGCTTGCAGAATGCACAAGCCCCAGTTCAGACCTGCGCACTTGAGAGCTGCTTCTCTCCTCAAGCACTTGTTTACCTAACATTTACTTTTATCAAACAATTTTAAAAGAAAAACCACACATCAGAACACTTAAAAAGCCATGTGCTTAAAGATTTTTCTGAAGGGAGCTGGAACTAAGCACGTGGGTTTACTGAAATGAGTGCTGAAATCTCAGCTGGATCCTCGCCTTGATTCTGCAGTTTCTGCTCAGGCCTGGGAGGCTTTGCCCATTGGGAAGAGGAGGAAAAGTTTGGCTAAACAGGAAAATGAAATTGTCACCCCCACAAGCCATTGGCAGGCAATAGAGGGAAGAGAGAAAACTTGAAAATAATTTTCATTACAATTTCAATAGACTGGACCTCATTTCCTTGTCTGCAGTTCACTGTTGGGATAGTTGATGCATGCCCACCTCTGGACAGACCCGATTCAGCTCTCCTGTGTATCATCTGTCCCTGTCTTAGATTGAATCCTGCCTGCTGGAGTACTCCTCTCTTCTCCTACTGCAGATAAACCATATTTGCTGTGATGATTTGAGTGAAATACCCACTCTGATGAAGACAGCTCAGGGTTTGACTGCAGCAGTGAGGTTTTTATCTTGCGTGGCAGAAAATGACTGTGTGACCTGTAGCATCATCTGCAGCAGCCAAGTGTGAAATCAGCTGTGCCAGGCAGCTCCTACGCTCTAATGAGGGAATAATTCCTCTGTGGAAATAAAAATATTCATGCTGTGGCACACCTGCTCTTGGAACATTGACACATCCAGTGGGAAAGGGGATTTGTCAGCCTTTCTCCTTCACTGCTACTCACAGCTGACACTTTACAATGAACCCACAGGAGGTTCAAGGCTCTGTTACAGCAAGAGCTGTGTCTCCAGGAGAGGACAGGATTTCAGAATACAGATGTTTGCAGAGGGATAGAAGGTCTGAGCAGCTCTCTGAGTGCTGCAGCAGGGAGTGCTGACCTGGGGTGGGTTTGGTACCTGTGGCAGCTCTTTCAGAGAATCACAGAATGGTTTGGGTTGGAGGGACTTTAAAGATCATCTATTTACAACCCTCTGTCGTGGGCAGGAGCACCTTCCACTAGATCAGCTTTTTCTTTATTTTTAACCCCTGGAATGCCATTTCCCCTTTCTCCCCATCTTGGCTGCTTTTTGTTTAATAGTTGTGTTTATATCTACACCACTGGAAAGGTATTGTTTCCTTGAGGATTCCTGCTATGTTCTGCACATCTGCAATCCCAGGAGCAGATAATTATTAGGGAGTGGCAAAGCTGAAAAAGAGCAGTGCACGTTCCCCATCTCCCTGGTGCCTGAAAGGCTGCAGGCAGCCGCTCAGACTGGGCTGCAGAACTTGAATTTCCATGGCACTGATGCCACGAGCAAAAAGCTTTCTCCCTTCAGCTTTTCCACTGCAGCTCAGCACATAAGTGCTGTGATTTAACAATTTTACATGAATTTGCCTTGTGGATTAATCTTTGACATCTCGAATTTGGTGTTTCAGGGGAAAGACACGCTGCTGGGGAGTGAATTCGTTCTACTGTTGCAGTCAAGAAAATAGGCTCATGCATTTGAGAGTCCAGGAGAGGAATATTCTGGGAAGCAATTTGAGCTGATATTGTTGGGAGGGTAATACTGCCTGACAGATCTGCTGTGACAGCTGAAGATGTGCCGGAGCACAAAATAGAAAAGGAAAAGATTGTTGTTAGGCCAGCGCCAAGATGAAACCCTACTACTTGTGACAGCTGTTGGCAGCATGAAATCACTGTCCTCCAGCTTTGCACAGATCTGCAGTACTAGAAACTTCAAGATCATGTTGGGTGTGTGTTTCTGGAGATCTTGTTTGGGGTAATGCTCCCTGACAGCAGCCAGTTGTAATTGGCAGTGGGGATCCTTCAGATACCAGCAGAGAAACAAACCTCAACGTTTTCGTGCTGCTCCTCTCCCAGGTCACTGCTCACAGGACCCTCACTGGCCACTGCTTCCCTACTGGAACCATCTGCAGCTCAAAAAGTTATGAGATTTCTTGTTTCAAAGGGAAAAAAAAGGGAAGATGTATCAGCACAATTAAGCTCAGTGAGATGCAGAGGGAGTTTTGGGAATTAAGGGAGGCTTTGCCTTCTGTTTGTTGAGGTGTAGAGTGACAAGCCCCTGTTGTAGAAACTTTTAACATCTTTAAAACTCTGTAGATCTCAGCAAACTTTCAATGAGGGAAATCCCACTGAGACCTGATGTCCCTGTGCCCTCCCCTCTCCAGACACACTCCTGGCTGTTTTCTTCCCACCCAGGCTTTCCAGGTATTTTTGCTGAGGTTCTGCCACCTTTCCAACATTTAACCATCAGGAAGCTGAGACAAGCCAAAGAGTCTGTGCTTGGGTCTTGCTGAAGTCTAAAATGCCTTTTTGGCAGAGCTGTCTGTGTCTTGGCAGATTTGGGGCTCTGGAGCTGCAGTTACTCTCCTGTTTCAGTGACACTGTACTTTGAGCCTCTCATCCATCAGAAAGGCCAAGAAGTATTTCCTCTTAGGAGAGGAGATTTCTGGAATTCCAGTGCTGTGATGGTTTTTTTTCTTCCCTCACTATCTACAGTTACTGTCTTGTACTGAGTTCAAAACTCAGCTTCATTTGTTTGCTGCCTGATGTTAATTCAAAGAGTCTCTTCTGCATTCTGTTTTTTATTGTTGTATCTCTCCCAGCTGATAGGAATCACCATAGCTCAGTAGGAAATTATGAGATTCTGCTGACCTGCCCTAATATTTATGAAATATTTCTTCCTGTGCATTACCTAATTGTGTCCAAAATATGCCCATGAAACAAAATATGGGCTCCTTAAGAGTAAAGTTTTTATCAGATCAAGGTAAAGAAATTAACAGCTGCACTGATGATCATAATCCAAGGAAAACCTCCCCATAGCTCTTGATAGTGAAAAAACCCCAATATTTTGAGCTGCAGAGCAAAGTTCTTCTCTTTTGGTGCTGTGATAAGGAGAACATGTCTCAGCAGGTCATGAAAATTGCATAACATTGCACTTCCCAAAGTGCAGCTGGAATATTCTTCCTGTGTGGAGCGTGACAAATTGGAGCAGACCAAGGGAAATCCAGGACCAAGCAGGTCCAATGACAGAATCCAGAGATATTTCATTAATGGCATCTAAATGCAAGGGTGTGCCAAAGATTACCATAAAAGCTTCTGCCTTCCCAAAAAGCCATGGCAGGGGCCGTGTGGTTTGTTGCTAAAATGAAAGCCCTACTTGCAGCTCAAAATGTGAGTCCAATGAATATGGGTTTTTTAACAACATCCCATAAAAACTGGTCAGGAATTGGAGAAAAGCATTGTCCAGGTTTTGGCTGGGATAGAGTTAATTTTTTCTTAGTATTCAAAGCACTCAAAGCAGTGGAAGGTTGCTCCAAAGCATTGCTGACACCTGGAAAATACCTACAAATACTAACAAAAAAAAATTCTACTTGTTTCTCTGGTGGTTTTTGCTTTGATTTCCCTTATTTCTGTTTTCCTTTTGTGCCTTTTATTACTGAGCTGGCTGAGCTGCTGGGCTGCCATCCCTGGGATTGATGAGCTTTGCATGCAGGAGGTGTCAGGCACTTTTACTGCACCTCTTTGTGCTCTGCCCACTCCATGCACCTCAGCCGTGCTCTGCCTCCTCCTAACGAGGGAATATTGGGAATTTCTGCAGCATCTCCTTCCTGCTCAGCCTGAAAACAAAACATAGAGTTGGCAGAACTGAGGGGGAAAGGGAATGTGGCTGGACTGGGTCGATTGCACGATGATATCAGTGTCTAAGCTCAGAGCAGCTCATTTTTTTGCAATCTACACATCAGCCATCAGTAAAAACAAAAAGGCAAAACAAAACAAAAAAAAACCACCAAAAAAAAAAAATCAAAACCCTTTCCATTATTTTGGACAAGGATCTAATTAAAACCAAAAGTCTGGAGGGGAACAGCTCAGGATCCTATTACACATTTCCCAAATTGTTGCATTCCCTGCTATTTTGTTGGTGGCTCTGATTGTATCATCTGCCCCCTCACCTGATGGAACTTTTTTGTTCAATATTATTGAGATCTCCCTGACAACCTGGCACCTCCCTCCTCTTGTGCTCCCTCTGCAGCCTTTGTGGACCAGGCAGTGGGAGCAGACAGACACAGGAGTGGTAGAAATCCTCCTGCCCCTGGCTGAGCCACCAGCAGAGCTCTGATAAAACCTGATAAAATCTCCCGCTTCTCTGCCATGGAACAGTTGTAGGGGAGCATCTCTCACCAAATTAAACAACTTCATTTCCCTGGGAGTATTGACCTGGCTGGAGTGGAAAAAAACCCCTTTTGTTTTAGGTGTGACATATTTTATGTCTCTTTTTGGACATTTAAAGAGTAAAAATTCAGCAGTGTGCAAGGAAGAAAAGAGAATTTTTTTGTGCTTGCCATGCACTGGATAATTAGATGTTGATTACCTCGAGCCTAAGACAAGGAAAAAATGGTTTTAAACCAAAAGAGGAAAGGTTTAGATGAGATATTGGGAGGGAAATTGTTCCCTGTGAGGGTGCTGAGGCCCTGGCACAGGGTGCCCAGAGCAGCTGGGGCTGCCCCTGGATCCCTGGCAGTGCCCACGGCCAGGCTGGACACTGGGGCTGGGAGCACCTGGGACAGTGGAAGGTGTCCCTGCCATGGCAGGGGTGGCACTGGGTGGGATTTGAGGTCCCTTCCAACCCAAACCATTCTGAGATTCTCTTGTGGTGTCTCAAAGTTTTCTTTTGGAGAGCTCTTTTGGAGGGATTTCCTGCAGGGTTTTTGCCTCTCTGGTTCACTCCTGTTAAAAGCAATCTCTCACCTCACCTGATGCTGTCCAACACCAAAACATGGATGAACATGTCCTGGCCTGAGTGTACCTCAAATGAAAGCAAGATGATTCTGAGAGGTTTGGTAGTGACCAGGAGATAAAGCCAAAAATTCTGATCCTGTTGTGTAATTAACCTTTCTTTTGAGATCCCACTTGTAATGGTTGCCAAGTTTTCCTCTTGGCTGTGATGGCACCCCCATATGTCTGCAGGTCCTGTGGGTTTGGGTTTCTGCAGCTTGCCACGTGCTGCTCTGGGAACAGCCTGGGCCAAGGCACTGCCTTCTCCTCCTGTCATCAGCAGCAGACAAATTTAAGGGATAGGATCACACAGCTTCAACTTTTCCATGCTGCAGTCTAGGCTTAAGCCTGTTGGCAAAACTTTCACCCTGCTGAATTCCTTGGTGATGAGTGTTATTTCTTTGACTGATGTGCGCAGGCAGGGGAACATTTCTACATCACTGCCCAAACTTCCTAAAACATACTTAAATAATTTACATAAAATCCAAATCTGCGTGTGAAATACCCTCATGAGTCAAGGGTTTATTCACTGTGAATCCATTCCCTGAGTGGGAGGAAACCTAAACTGTCTTGGATAGAATGGCCTTTATAAAATATAGATCCATTTCCTAATATTTATATCAGATGCTTCTCGTTATGGGGTTTTTTCCTTTTTCTTCTTTCTTATTTCAGTCTGAAAGTGCCTCAGGAACCCCTTGCTAGCACTGCTTCATGTGGATGCTAACACTAAATCAGGAGAGTTTCTTCTGTGCCTGTCTCATTAAATATTATCTCTCTGATTTGCCAGGGTGGATTACAATAGGGACATTAAAAAGGCATGTATCTGTAATTGCTTTTTAATGCCACTGCTATTTATAGGTGATCTGAGTTTCAAAGTAACATGGAAAGTCATGTAAAAACATAAAGCTCTTGGTGATAAGGGGGTGCCAAGGAAAATTGATCACACATGAAGTTAATTAATTCAAGTGGTGTTAGGGATCCTGGAATGAAGCAGATTCCTGTGTGCAGTTGGTGGTTGTGCCTGTCAAACTCAGGGTTGTACTAAATACTGCAACCTCAGGAGCAGTAAAAACCCATCCATTTTATAGTACTGTATGAGCATTATTAACAAGAGTCATGGCAGTTCCAGGTACGACAGACATAGCCTGATCCATGAATAACAGAATTAAAAAAAGTTCATTCAGTTCTGTGTGGAAATACAACCCTACATTTATCCAGCAATCCTGATTTTCACTTGTGCATGACACAGTTCCCACAGTTCCCAGCCAGCTCAGAAATCTCCTGAAGGGTTTTACGTCACTAAAAACTTTCAATACATCACTTAAACCATAGCTGGGGCAGGGGGGCTCTCCAGAATCCTCTTGAAAAGTTTCCCAAAATACTTGTTTCTTCACACAGTTACACAAAATAAAGCAAAGGCTGCCACTCTTTCTCAGGTCAGCAGTAGTAGCATAAACTTGCTGTGTTTAAGTGTGAATAAATCTGTGTGATGTAAGAGTTTGGGGCACCAGGTGCATACATTTCATATAGAAACAGATAAATGTAAGTATAAAATAAAATTCTGAAGGGATTTTTTGTGTGTCCAACTTGCTCAAGTGCTTTAGAGAAGACTGATTTTCAGGGAGTGTTTACCCAAGAGTCTGTAGCTCTCTCTGAATTGGCAATTCATTTTTAGGACTGTTTAATGTATGTGAAAATGCATATAGGACTCCAAAGTATATATATGAATATGTTTGTGTGTGTGCACATATAATTTCTGCACGTTTGACTCACATCTGGGTATATAAATAGTTTGCCTATAATCCTGTGGAACTTCATTTTCTGGCAGATGAGTCTATATTAATTCCTGAAACCCT
Organism: Hypocryptadius cinnamomeus; assembly: GCA_013400635.1. Lineage (NCBI taxonomy): Eukaryota > Metazoa > Chordata > Aves > Passeriformes > Zosteropidae > Hypocryptadius > Hypocryptadius cinnamomeus. Next base: position 106,386 of record VYZP01027978.1, on the reverse strand, counting down.
GAGCAACAACGGAATTACTTTGCAGTGTTAGGGGGGGAAAACATTACAATAAAAATGAAGCATACTTTTAATTATCTGTAGTCATTTGGATGAAATCTATAATGAGCTTGATAAATGCTGATGCTCTAGGCATCAATTTTTCAAATGACAGTAGAACCAGAAATATCTGGGAAGGCATTGTTAGCTCAGACTGCACAATATTTTTGAGATCTTGGTTAGTAGGAATAATTAAAATGACTTATGTAAGATAAGTGTCATATCTCTGTCAGCAACTAAATGTTAAATGTTATTATAAACTAATTACTTCCTGGAATTGAAAAGAAAATTATAATTTTGTGTCTTAACCACTAAAAGATGGTGTCTGATCCTTCTCTCACTAAACCAGTGACTGCATTGCAGCCTCAGAGTGGGTGAGGAGCGAGTTTGGACCAAAAACCTCACTGCAGAGAGGAGTCAGAATCTGCTTGTGGCATTATCAGTTCCTACTTGAGTGCAAGAAGAAGGAGCTGGGGCTGTGGGGTTTCTCTCTGTGAGTGCAGGAGGAGGAGGAGGAGGGATGCTGGTGGCTCAGCCCTCTGCTGTCCTCCCTTCCCACGTCCATCTGCTCCGTCGTGGCTCAGCTCCCCAAAGCCACAGGCGTTGCTCTGGTGCTCCCCTGCAGTCATTTGCTGTTGGATTGATGGGTTTAATTTGCTCATCAAGGGCTCTGACACATGGTAGAGTCAAGGAATTAGATTCAGGGGAAGTGCAGAGCAGAGAGAGAGGTGAAAAAAGCAAAGAAAGACGTTAAAAACTAATTTACCCTTCCTGATTTCTCTGGTTATTCTTCCTCTGCTGCCTGAGAAGCATGAGCATGGAGCCTGACCTGGCAGCAGGGGTGGTGAGCAGTGTCACCTCCTTTAAAGGTCCCACTGATGCCACATCTTGTGGAATTGGGCACTGGCAGGTGCCAGCCTCACACCCTGCTGTGGTACCCACAGGTTTCAGGCTTGTTAAAGAAAAGCACCAGCATGGTTGTGTTGCTTTTTGGGTTTTTATGTACCAAGGAAAATGCTTCTCCTGTTGAGTAATAAACCTCAGCATGCAAGAGGTGATGAAAGAGGCTGGGGGGAATGATGCAGGGAAAAGGAGAGATGATGGAGAAAGGTTAAAGCAAAATGCAGGGAACGTAGGAACATAATTAATGGCTAAGAAAGAGAAAGGAAGGAGGAATATTTCAACCTCCCTCCTTTCAGCTGCCTCTACCCTACAAACTCAATCATTGCTTGGTAGCTCAGGCCTGGTTTTGTTTTGAATCACCTCATCCTAATTTTAAGTCGTGTCTTGAAGCAGAGTTAGTTGGAAATGAGCCATCATCTCCTGAGGGTAGAGCCTGATGTTATTTGAAATATCCCTGCAGGCTTCCCCAGGACACCACAGTGCCATATTCCAGCAGCTGCTCGGAGTTTGGGATGTGTTCCCCTGGCCAGGGGCTGAGGGTGGGAGCAACCCCTGCCTTTGAGGATGTGCTTGTTTAAGAAGTGGTTCAGGTGTCATCCAGTGGCACCTGTGTGCAAGAAATGTGCTGCTGGCAGAGCCAGAGAGCAGCTGTGGGGTTTTGGATGGGAGTGGTGCTCACAGGAGTTGACAGGGGTCCCACATAGCTCTGCTTGCTCAGGTAAGAACAACCCTCACGCCCTAGAAAACCCCACCAGCATTCCCTGGCAGCTCCAAACAAATCCACCCAGGTTCCTGACACAGTGGGGATGTTCCTGGCTGGTTTTCTGTCCCACTGAACTTGTGCTGGGCACTGAAATCAAAGCCTTCTCCACAGGAGCAGCCTCCAGAGCCTGAGCACAGAGCTGCAGCCTTGTTGTGCTGCCAAATTAATTGATCTTCATGGAAGTGGCTGCTTTAATTGGGAAGGAAGAGTGGCAGGAGACACTGAGAACACCCTTGTGAGCTTGTGTTTAGTCTCAGCTTGCAGCCTGCATTGGTCCCTGGCTCATCAAGGATTCAGAGGCAGAGCAGGAGCAGTATTTTGGGGAGATGTAGAATGTTTCTTCTCTTCATGAGTTATATCCTTAGTATTGCCCACTGGGGGAGACAGAATATAGGACTAGGTGCACCTTTGGATTGACAAGCTGCCATTTATTTTAGGGCTTTTGCACCTACTGAGTTTTAAAGTAGATTTACAGGCTTGGGATTTAAACACAGATTTTAACACTGAGATCTCCTTACAATCTCTGCCCTCTTCACCCAGCAGTTTATAAGGTTAGTGAGAGGGACACTGAGGCACAGGGCAAAATAAAGACATAGCTCTAAAAGTCCATGGTTCTGCAAGTGAAATATGAGCACAGCCTGCTTAGAGCAAATGGTTCATGCTGGTGGCAAGGAGGAAATTGTGGGTATAGTTAAAAACAAAAATATGATTTCATGTTTCGACAAATTGGCAGAAATGACAATAAAACTTCTTTAAAATTAAAAATGCAAATGCAAGCCTACAGGCACACACTCCAAAGCAAGAATAAGGTACAAAAAGGATGTAATTGTTGGTTGGAGTCTAAGGATAAACTTAGGCTCAGTGACTTTTCATTACTGTAGGAGCTTGGCTTCCTAAAAGTATTGCAGATGCTTGCAATAACCTTTTGTAATCCCTCAGCTCTGTTTGCATTTCGTTAGTTCTATTTTAATAAGTTCTGATTTTTCATTGGACTTACTTAAATTTCTATGTTTATAAATTTTCCATGTTAAGAGCAGTTTTCTTGGATCTTTTAACCAGAATTCCGTCGCAGTCTGAAAATGTTCAGATGCAAGTACAGTCAGACAATTTGCCCAGTGACATCTGTTCAGCAGCATAATTTTACTCAGCTACAAGTGACATATTTAATTAACTGAGACATTTCAAATAGAATTTGACAGCTTTCTAGCCCAGTATCTCCAAACTTACTACTGACTGAAAATATGCCATCCTAGGAGTGCTACAGCGCCTAGGAAGAATTCGTTTTATGAAAGGCAGTGCTGGGATGTTGGAAAATAATGCATTAAAAACATCATGTCTGCCACTTGTTGTGGATTTTTTGTTTTGTTTTAAGGTTGGGATTAAATGTGTGAGATGGTATTTTTTGTTTGGATTCAGATGCTTATTAGTTTTTATTTGCACTATAGTTTCACAAACTGTGAGCTCTATAGTAATTCACTCTAGTAAGTTAAAAATTCAGTTGTATCTCTTTTTTTATAAGGCTTTTTAAGGATAAACTGTCTAATTAAGAAATGACACTTAAATTATTTTTACTTTTAACTTAATAACGAATCACTTGTGTTCCGCAATGCGGATTTTTAAATTTAATTACACAATACTGCCTAAACTCATGAAGAAGGTGAAGAAGAAAGTAAAAAAGGATTAGTCTCTGCTTTAAAACTTCTACCTTGTTGTGTGTATGTTATTATATTTTAAAACTTTAAACTCTATGTTTTCTACTGTGTGATATTACAGACTTCTATTCAAGCTACACACTCATAATCTCAGTTCTCCTATTCAATTTTGGAAGTTTTCTCTGGAGCTTCAGGTTAAATGTAGCGTTTCTTGGTGGGTCAGTGTTTGTCAGTACAGAAAGTCTAAAATTCTCAGTAACCAGGGTTCCACCAACCTGTGATGTACGTGCCTCTGAGCTTCTGACACATCTCAGTGATGCTGGGGAGCCTTCCAAGCCTTGCTTTTGTTAGGGCTCCCTGCAGCTCCAACGCTGTACTGGGCAGGCAAGACCAGAATGTCACAAAAAAGCTCTCAGATGATCTTGTACAAGTTTTAGTGGAAGCACAATACTGGGGAGTGTGTTTTCCACCAGCAGCCACAGCACTGCCATGTGAGGAGCAGATCTGTGGAGGTGCAGCCTTCCAGAAGCTTCCAGGAAGCTCCAGAGCTGTGTCAGTCTTTGGTCCAGCCCAAGCCAACCCAGAATTCTCACACATATGGGTCTGGGCTCAGCCTGCAGGGTGGCAGAGCACATTCCTGCTGATCTCTGCCACAGGTACTTCAGAGGAGCAGGAGTTCAGTGGTTATTTCACTTTTGGCACGTTGCTTCAGGGTTTCACTGCAGCCACTTCCATTACCTGAAATTGAAACCACGCAATGCAGCTCGAGCAGTAAAGTCTCCCCAAAGCAGGAAGCCCGCAGGCTTTGCTTAAATGTACAGAACTGTGTTTTCCCATCAAAAATCCATTAGCCAAAAAGCACCAGCACCTCTCTGTCGCTGACAACAATTTGTGGCTTGTGTTATTCTGGAGCCTTTCCTGAAATGTTTGCTTTTCATGGCACCCAGCCCAGCTGAACCAGTGACAGGATTTCTGTTAATCCACCACACAGGGAAGCTCAGGGATCTATCTGAAATACTCCTCACAAGAACAACTCCAAGAGAGGTGCTGCAAGCTCTGCTGTATCAGAATTGGACAGCGAAAAGCAGTCAGGAAGGCTTCGAGGTTAACATGGGAATGCTGGGAATCCAGTTGTGAGTTTGGCTTTTGGGATGTGTGAGATGGATCAGCTCCACTCCAAATCCATGGAAGAGCTGCCATTTCCTGTCCTGCTGGAGAAGTTTTGCTGTGTGGAGACACAGTGAACCTTGCTGGTCTTCCTCTGATTCCCCCACACGTCCCTTGTGTGTTGTTTCTTCCCTCAATGCCCATCTGAGGTGTAGGGTCACCTAAACCCATCCCATTAGGGATACCCTGGACATCTTGACCAAGTTTAAGCCATTTTAGGGAAATAACTTCTTGTTACCCATCTACTTTGTTGGAAAAGTGTTATTTATCTTCTTTATGCTTTCCCCACACTGGTTAGAAGTAGTCTCTAGTAGCAGTAGTCTCTTCATTAACATTTTGGAATTAGAGTGATAAATAAATGCTGAGTTTTGGCAAGTAAATGGTGACATAAATGTGACAGTGAGTGATGGAAGTGGGGTGTGCACTGAGGGCCCAGAACAGCACAGAAGGCCACCAACGTGCTGGATTTAATTTCAGTCTTTGCCCATTGAAATTTGGGGAGGTGAAGCTCATGGATTATTTGCCCAGCAGTCAGGAAAGAAGAAAGCTCTCAGTCACTGGGTGATTGCCAGCCAGGGAGCTGCGTTCCTCTCTCAGCTGCTCAGATTTGTTGGCTCAGGCTGTTGGGTTTTCTGCACGCTGCCACCACATGCAGTGACAAGTTATGAGCACAGGGTGCTTGGGGGCTTTAAAAGGAGGATTTGTCCCTCTTCTCTCCCTGTTCCCAGCAGGACAGAGAGCAGCTAAGGATGGGAGTGCCTGTTCCCACACACTGTTCAGGGATCACCCAGAGCATGGGTCCCACCTGCAGCATGTGTTTGTCAGAATTGGTTCTCAGTGTGCCAGGCACTCTTCCACCCATTGCAGGGGATATATTTTAACATGGACTCCAGTAAGCTCAGGATTATATGAATTTCTGCATCAAAAGGACTGGGTGCAAGCACAAAGACATATTTTCCAAATCTAGTGTATGACCTACTCCAATTGTCTATCTCCAGACCGTGTGAAATAGGCTGCAGGCTACTACCATAGAGTTACTATTGAAACCTGGCATGCTTGGTTGGTTTCCCAGCTATTATAGTTTTATTTTACTCCCCTCTTTTCCTCTGAATTGTTGTGCTAATTAAGCTCACGAATTTCAATCTCTCAGGTTCTTCAATTATGACATTGCAGCCCCTCTGTGGCAGCACACTGGAGTGTGGCAGATAGGATATTATGAAGTGGAGACATTCAATGGGAAAATGTCCAAAAGCAGTTCAAATCACTTAAGATAATTAAACAAGGGAAAGAATGTGGTGTGTTCAGAGAATATGAGATGGTTTTGTGAATAGAATGGTGTTAGGTACCCGTGAATGGGAAACTCATTACCCATGCTGAACTCATTTTTTACATTGTAATGAGAAAGAAGAATTGAAAAACACCTTTGTGAACATCACCTTTGTGAGTGCTTGCACTGAGACCACCACAGCAGAGGCAGCAGGTTCAACAGACTTGTTTATTCCTCTGGATGTACCTGGGAAAAAATGCAGCAATTGAAGAAATAACAACTAATTTCAGTGTAAAGGTCAAAATGACCTGAATTGAGATACTTAAGAATTAATGGAGTAGGCTGGTGTCAGCAGGCAGAATAAATGACATTTTTTATAACTGCCTGTTCACCATCCTGTTCCAGTCTCTTCACCTCCCCCAGATGTAGAAAAGGTTTCAAATGCATCGCCAGAGGGGTTTTAATAAGAGTTTGTATAACAGAGTGCTTGAATGGGGGAGAAAACAGGCACTTGATTATTGGGAAAAAACCCAGGTCAGGGAGGTGTGTGACTGCAGGCAGCACCCCTGAGGGGAAGGGAGGAGCAGAGCCAGCCCTGCACCACCTCTGTGGGCACTGCCCCACAGGGCAGCACAGCAGCTCACTGCCATCCTTTTCAGAGCCACGGGAATGTTTATTGTTCTTCCTAAAACAGCAGCTCCTAAAGTAGAGTGACTACACAGAGCTGTGAATCAAAGGCAAGGGGAAGCAGAAAAATCAGCCTTCAGAGCACACCAAGTGTTCTGTTCCTCTCCAGAGGTCAATAGGACACAGCACCTTCTCTCCACTACTGAGAAACCAGGTAACCAAAGAGGGGCATCCCTGTGATGCTGGACCCCAGGGTCTGCTCCTGCTGAGATGATTGAGGCTGAGATTTTTCCTGAGTAGCACTGACATGAAGAGTGCACAGTTCTTGCCCTTTTTTACAGCCTGATACTTGGTGCCTGGATGGCTGAAGGACAATAGGATAATCATCTGCACTTTTTCTGCATTAATAATAATAATCTGCATTTCCATCACTATGTAAATGACAGATGTACCAAGAGGGAAAGTCATTGTCTCAGCTGGTGAAAGAAGTGGGCTAGGAAAAACTAGAAAAGGCTGGATTTTGGGAAATGCATCGAGACAGTAGCATCTGTTGGAATGCAGAGTAACCTCCCCTGGAAAGTGGTGGGATCAGCATTGCTCCTGACATTTGCAGCTCGATGGGGCAGAACCTGGTTTGATCTATGGCACACTTGGCTTCCAGGAGGCCCTTGGTATGATCCACTAGATTTTTTCCATCTCTGACTCCTGTGACTGTCTGTCTGACTCTCCCTGGGTGATGAAATATCATTATAACCTTTTGAAATAATATATCAGCGCCTGGAGAGCAGAGACTGATTTTCTCATTTGCAAGTGAGAGGCAGTGTGTTAAATTACCACTCCTGTCATTAAATGGATTGAGGAAAAAAAAATCTGATGGGCTTGAACCAGGACATTTTTCCCCTCCCCAAACAAACCACCTCAGATTTCACCCTGTGGGGGGCCAGGAAGGTGAGGATTAGAAGTTTAAATAAAATTCATCATATTCTCTGAGGCTTAGGTTACTTGCTTGACACCTGAAAGTGTTTCAGCAAGTCTGACATGGAAGATTTCTGCTGATTTACAGAGGATGAGGGAGCCTGTGCTGTCTGTCAGAGATCAAGAGGCATAAAATGTATCTTTCTGGGCCATGGAAGCTTCTACTTGTTCATTTGGCTCTGGGAAATTCGATCCTGAACAACCTGGTCTAGTGGAAGGTGTCTGTGCCCATGGCAGGGGGTGGAGCTGGATGGGCTCCACAGTCCCTTCCTTCCCAAACCATCCTGTGATTCTGTGAAATGTGAAAAAATCACAGTGCTGATAAACACAGTGACCAAGTGTGTAAGTAATTGTGCTCAAGAATTGCACTTTTGCATCTTTGGAGCATCAATGAGAATGTTGTAATGTTGTTCCAGCTGATTTTTTAAAATCACATCAAGCAGCTGATGCAGTTCCTCATAGCATTTGTTTCTGTCTTTCATGCAGGGCAAAGTAGTGATAATAATATGGTGCTGCTGAGCATTGTAGCTGGCAACATTTGAAACTCCAGACATGGTGATGAATTGCTCTATGATATATTAATGTTATTTTGATCCCTGCTCTTTCAGAATTACATTGATCCAATTAGGTTAAGTAGCTTGCCATCTAAATTAATTTACTTTCCTCTATTAATCTCCTTTACTCTGGGTCAAAACCAGAAATGTAAATCAATCCATTGTATTGCATATCTTTGGGGGGTGGGAGGGTAATTAAATTACCTGATAGATACATATGCTGGATTGATTGTTTGCTGTGTTGAACATTATTGCCATAATTGGAAAGTGAAGTGGTGCACGTTCAGTAGTGGAATTTGAGTGCTTGTTACACTTAATTTTCATAACCTGTCAAGAAATGCCTTGCTGTCCTTGGGTACCCACCCTACACACCCAGCTACACAGCTTTTAGGATATTGGGCATTTTGCAAGTGGGGATAAAAGCTCCTTCCTCTGGCAGGAGCTGCTGGACTCCCTGGCAGCATCCCAGAGGTCCTCACCCTGTGCAGTGTGGGGAAAACCTTTCCCTGGCTCCTCCTCAGGCTGGCAGCAGCACAGGTCTGGCAGCAGAGCAGATGTCTCAGCTCTGATGTCTGAGGTACCAAACTGAAGGAGGGGCAGTGCAGAGCCCTGAAAAGCTGTGTTCTTCTCCCAGTGCCACGTGAAATGTCCATGGTTTGATATCATGGAATCACAGAATGGTTTGGGTTGGGAGGGACCTTAAAATCCACCCAGTGCCATGGCAGGGACACCTTCCACTGTCTCAGGCTGCTCCAAGCCCCAGTGTCCAACGTGGCCTTGGGCACTGCCAGGGATCCAGGGGCAGCCACAACTCTGTGTCCCACACTGGGACATTCTTTCCCTTTCCTTAGGTTAGTCCAACAGTGGGATTCCATAATCTTGGTGCTCTCACCAGTCTTTTACAGCTCACACTGGGAATTCTTCCTTTCAGCCAGTGTTTTCAGGATCTATATCAAACTTTCATCCTGACAGGGACATTGCTGACACCAGGAATTTGTTTACCTGCTACCTTTCCTCACTTCAGTGGGAAGAACTTTCCATGGAAGACTCAAACAAAAATAAAGCTCTGATGTGAGGGAATGAGATCCAATCCAGTGGCTGGAAACTGAATGTTGGCATGGGTAAAACAGATACAAAGTGCAGTGGTTTTAGGTTGGGTTTAATTAAAATCCTGCCAGCTTTGTGATAGCTCCATCTTCATGGGAGATCGAGGCAAGGGCTCTTTACAGTGGGCAAATGGATCTGGTTCCTTGCCTGTCATTGTAGGGAAGATAAATTCGGGTCAGGTGACCCCTGTAATGGGGCAGGGCAGGCTGGTGATCACAAATCCCTTCTGGTATTCAAACCTACGGATCTATGAAGTATTTTCTAAATCTGTGCCTCGAGCAGAATGAACAGCAGCAGAAAGGTCACCTTTATCATCACTGCTGTCAAACACCTTGGAAACAGCAGAGCACAAAGTAAGTGAGTTGCTCAATCACTTTGCCCTTCTGCTACATCTGTTACCTTTACCTGTACTTTTGTCCCAATAAATGAAACTCACTTCCCTGTCCTGGATGAAATCCCATTTCCAAAAGCTGCACAGTGAAACTCTGTTGGCTTCAATGATGGGATCTTGCCTTTACAAAGGCAATTAATGCCTGCAAAGTGCAGGAGTTAGCAGTGTTAGATAAATAATGATAATTATGAAAGCAGCTGCTCTTTGTCATAATGAGACAGTAGGAAACAGAGAGGGACTTTTTGCAAGAGTGTGTAGTGACAGGACAAGGGGAGTGGCTCCAAGTTGACACTGGGTGGGTTTAGATGGGATTTTGGGAAGGAATTGTTCCCTGTGAGGGTGGGCAGGCCCTGGCACAGGGTGCCCAGAGCAGCTGTGGCTGCCCCTGGATCCCTGGCAGTGTCCAAGGGATGTTGGATGGAGCTCTGAGCACCCTAGGACAGGGGAAGGTGTCCCTGCCCATGGCAGGGGTGGAACTGGAAGATCTCAAAGGTCTCTTCCAACCCAAACCATTCCATGACTGTTGGGTACAGCCCCCTCTGTTCCTGGCAGGGTTTGTGGAGGCTGCAGGAACAAGAGGTGAGATCCCCACTGCAGCCAAGTGTCCTCTGAGGCCCCACGGGTGTCCCTGTGGGCCTGGTTGATGGGATTTATTATTGTTTATTTAAATCAACATGAGATGTTTGGTTGGGCACCCAAATCCTGCTGTGGGTGTGGTAGTTGCCTGAGATCCAGTTCCTACAAACCCACCAAATGCTGCAGCGTTTTAACATTCCATATCTATTAATATGCTAATATTTCCCACAAGCTGAAAAATTTAAAAGTTAAATGTGAGAATCTCTGCTTGAATGCTCACTATAATGTGTTGGGGCTTCATTTTTTTGCCTTGCCACTTCCGTTTTTTTTTTTTTCCTTTTCTTTTTTGTTTTTGGTCTTGTTTCATTCTTTTTTTTTTCTCCTACCTCAAGACAGAAGCTTTTAAAGCTGGGTTTTCTCCACAATAAGTGTTTGTAGAGTTCCTAGCACAACCAGATCCTGATGGAGCTGCTAGATATTAATGTGCTGCAAATTAATCAGTAATGAAAATTAAATGTGTATTTATGCTCTAGTTATAATGTTTATACAAACACAAGAAATGTGTGCCACAACTGTGTGGTGGTTCCTACCACAATATTTGCAAGGGTGCAGCATCAACCAGCTTATAAATAAAGAAAGGGCCTGGTTTGTTCAAATGAGCAACTCAAGGGAGAAGCACCTCTTAGAAGTGGAACAGAATGAACATTGTGAAACGCAGAGCCAGGGATTTTCAATATTCTGCACTCTCCAGTTTTCTGAAGGTGATGGTGGCATTTACCTCTTTGCTCCTTCTGTACTGTGCTTTTGCAGCTCACCAGAAATTTTGTCAAAGCTCAAGGGTGTTTGTGATGAGGAGCACAACTCAAGACCTGCGTTAGGAGTAAATGTGGATGAGTGTTCCTCCTCCTGGCTTTGTCAGAAATGCTCTTTAGATAAGGAGTTGAAAACAGATCAATAGCAAGACTTCTTTTGTTAGAAAAAGAGGCAGATGCCTGAGATGAGTTCCCTACAAAAAGAGAAGTTTCTGTGGTTGTCATGCACATGGCCCTCCCTGGAGATTCCTGGAAAATGACAATTGCAAGTCCAAATTTTTTATCTCATTGCCAAAGGCAGAAGGGGAAGTGTGGAGGGAATGGGAACAAACTGCCTCATCCCAGACATGATCTTGCAGAGTCTCCTGTGAAATCGTTACATTTCCATTCGTGAATTTCCTTTCAGATGATCAGGGTAAATCCAGTGCTGTAAATTCTGTGATGTTCATGCAGTGTTTTCCCTGGAGTGTCAATAGGAGGAGTTTGTTTCACTCACCGAGTGCTAAATTAGTCTTTGGGTGGTCACTTGCTGATGAATACAACAGATTAGATGGAAAAATAAAGAACACAGGGAAAACATTTTTCTTTTCAACAAACCACCATTACTTAACAATACTCTAAACCCCAGATCTCCCTAGATTTAACCTAAAATGTGTTGAAAATTACGTGGAAGTTTCAACACTGAAATGTGCTGGCACAGAGTCCTCATTTGGAAGAGAAAACTGTCTGGAAACTTGTAGTTTATTCACAATTACCACAGGAAGTGTTCGTGTCCTGCAGCTTCAATATTTGGAGTTCCATTTTCCCTTATTCCCCGTAGCCGTTGAATCCTTAATGCCTGGCTTTGATCCTTATCTCAAACAGAACTACTGAAGGATAAATTCAAGGTGAGGTGGCTTCAGCATTCCCTGTGCTCTGTTTTTTCCAGGGGCCTGCTGGCCAGAGGCTTCACAGAGACCCATTATCTGCAGGATGGCACTGACGTGGTCCTCACGCGCAATCACACGGTAAGGCTGGGCTGCCGTGGGTACAGAGGATGCTTCATCCTTAAAATCCAAAATACTCTCTGCCAGGATCTGAGCCCAGGGATGAAACAGCTCAATGTGTGGTTCTTTCTTTTTTTTGACTGTTGCCTTCAGTGTCTTTGTGGCTGCTCTGATCCTGCACATGAATTTTTAGAGGCAGCCTTTAAAGGCGAGCTCTGGCGTTTGAACCACGTGGCTTTTAACATTTGTGAGAGTTTTTTTCAGCTTCTTGGAAATAGACCCATTAAAATGTGATAATTATGGCAGCCATGGCTGAAAAGGCCTGGTTCTGTTTGGAGAAAAAAACCCCTAAATATCTGATTTCCAGAGTGCAAAAGTTCATGTCAGAGGTTGGAAGGCTTGGGTGTCTTTGCTCACTGGGGAAGTCACGGGTGGGGTTTGGGGGAGGGTGTTGGTTGGGTTTATTTTTACATCCAGGCCAATTGTGTGTTGTGGATGTACTTTATACTTGTATTTGTGGGTATGTATGTGTGTATTTATGTATATGTATAAATATGGATCTGTACAAAATATGGCTTGTTAAAAGGAGCAGTTAAAACCTGCTTTTTACAAATAAAAACCCCTTAAGGCAGGAATGTTTTTTGTCCTCTGACAGCATGAATGCCTTAATTAGAAATAATGCAGCAAGCCATTTTAATTACAAAGCTTATCTTTTATCTGCCTAAGTCCCATCAAGTATTTGTTCTGTTCTGGTATTTACTCACTGACACTGCCAGCAGAGACACCATGCTTTGTGTTCCCATCCAGAACAAGCTTTGCTGGGATCAGGGGAAGGAATTATTTCTCTGCATAACATCTTACTTCTGAAGAAGCATCTTCATTATAGCTGCAGACACCCCAAGTAAAGCAATCATTTGGAAAGCTTTCAGGGCTTTCATTTTGCTGGGTGCTCATATCTCCTTCAAAATCAGCTCGGGAGAAAATAGTCATTTGTTTTGGGAGCAGGAAGGCTGCAGAGACTCCTGAAGGAAGTAAAAGGAAATAAATGAAACACATGAGTCTTTCAGAGATTTACCTGAGTTAACAGGAGTATGTGTGCAGCTGACAGGTTTTCCTTGCTAAAATACAATATCTGTTTGCAAAATGGCAAAGTAAGTCATGATTAGTAATGACAGTGCATTTTGCTGCCTAGAAAAGAGAACTCAGTGCATTCATTTTTCATTAAATGCTGCAGTACGGTTGAGAAAAGACAAGTCTCTGATTTTGTTTTTATATCTCTTCTTCAGTGAGGATATCAATACAGTCTGGAGTTGAAACCAAATCTGATTTTCCATTGAAAAGTTGCTTAGTCAAATTCTGCTTGGAGGTCAAGGCAGGTTTGTGGAGCTGTCTCTTGGGCAGTTCTCTAGCACACGAGTCAGTGTCTAGGTTATTTTTCAATTTATAGCACCTGGAAAATTGTCAAAAGCTGCTATTTATTAAATGATCTCAAGCAAGGGTAGAGAACTGTTTTAAGTATGATGGATCAGCCTTGGTAATTATTTGTTTTTAAGGGATCACCCATTTTATATACTAGTTTGCAGGAATAAAAAGATTTGATAGCAGAAAAAAATCCTGCAATTCAGTGGAATTACTGGGCTAGAAATCAATTTTCCCCCAGTCCTGTTGCAGGCCATGCTCTGATAAGTTTACATTTTCGATATTGAACTTTGGCATCACATAGCTGGATCTCAGAGAAATTGTGAAATGGGCCACAACCAGGAGCTCAGAGTTAATAAAATGACAAGTTGTATGTGGAGAGGGAAAGAAATCAGGCCCTTTGCCATAATTCACTCTTAGATAAAGACAACTGGACCACAGCAGCAGCTGCGTGGGGTGAGATATTGGCTCCCCTCCCCATTTCACTGGGCCTCTGCTCAGCTCTGGTGATGCTCAAACCCAAAGATTTCTTTCTCAGGAGCTCTGAACTTCGCCTCTGCCTCATGCTTGCTTTAAGCAATGAGAATAAACCTATTTTATTTTTGCTTTTAGCATATAAGAGATTCAGTGCTTGAGTGGGAGGGGCATTGATTTTTCTTCTATCAGCTGGATGCATGGAACTGATAACACTGCAATAAAGTGAAATAGTGCACCCACACCGAAAGTTTGACATCCATAGCAATTGTGACTGAAGTGATCACCCCAAAAACTTCGATCTCTGACTCCCTTCTATTGTGACTTTGTCTTTGCTAATGTGTTACTGACTCTTTATGAGGATTGATGATAAGAATACCCAAGAGTAAAACATCCTCACCCTGTTTCTGTCATTTCTTCCACTGACAAAAGCCACTGAGATTTGTATTTAGAAAGTCAGAGCTGGCTGCTCTGTGTTCACTTGCTCGTGCTGAAAATCAAACAAACATTTTCCCTGGCATAAACTTATTTACAGAAAATTCCTGTCTGAATAATTGCATCTTGCCCAGACTGTTGCTTTCTTCACCAAAATCAAGGTGCTTTTTAGAAATCTGCTGTGAGTGAAAACCGTGCCCCAGCCTGGAAAGGTTAATTAATGCAATAATGAACCAAGCCATGAGAGGCACAGGGAGATGACTGCTGGGCTGCAGCACTGATAACTTCCCTCTGCACTAATCAGATGGGAACCTTGCACAGCAGAGTTTTCACTTTCCAGGTGGTATTGGGAATGCAATATAACCTTTAGTCAACAATAAAATTAGCCTTGATTCCAGACAGATATGTGGATGAGCTTAGAAACCCTCTGTTGTGGGTGCCTTTTGCAAGCAGTGGTTTATTAAAGAAATATAATAACCTAGGCACAAAATGAAATTGGACTGTTGTCTCTCAAAATAGAAGCCCCCCTTTATTCTTGGTTGTTTTTAATAACATACAGCTACTTGGTTGGGTATTTCAATAAAAAATTTCCTTTCTTACCTGTTTCCCTTCACCTTCATTTGCTTTGTGATTTTTATTTTTTTTCCAAGTTTTAGGGTTGGGATTGGCTTTGTTATACTTATCTGTCTACATACCTACCTCCTATAGGGATGCACACATTTAAATGCCCTTAAATAAAAATAGCAGTATAGAAAACAGTAAAATGCAGCAGCTGATTTGTTAGTCTGATTATTTTATAAAATATTAATATTAATAATATAAAATATTAAAATAATATAAAATATTAGGAATAATTTTAAAATATTAAAATAATATAAAATATTATCAAATATTCAATATTGTAGCTTTAAATAAATAACAGAAAAAAGGGGGTCAGTCATACAAATCTAACATTATTAATCCTTCACAAAATAACAATACAAAACCAAAAAAAAACCTCCTGTAACTTTCTGGGATTTAGGAGCACCCAAGGATTCCTTTAGGACTGTTTGGTCTGTTAAGCACAGAGAATATTTGGTGGGACAGAAAAGGTGCCGTCAGTGAGATTCTGAAGGCTGTGGCCTGAAACTGATCATCACCTTGAAATAAAAGGGCTGGAAACCCAGGAGCAAAGAGCATCTGTGAGCAGTGCAATGTTTTCTCCTCCTGCACAGGGTCACTGCTTTTACCATGGCCGGGTCCAGGGGTTCCCCGGCTCCTCCGTCAGCCTCAGCGCCTGCTCGGGACTCAGGTGAGCCCAGATTTCTGCAGTGTTTGAGCTCCTGCGTGCTTGGCTTGGCTTTTAATGCATGAATCAATACTGGGGAAGGGGCTGGAGCCCCAGGAGGGGCTGAGGGAGCTGGGGAAGGGCTCAGCCTGGAGAAAAGGGGGCTCAGGGGGGACCTTGTGGGTCTGCTCTGGACCCTCGGGCTCTGCTCCCAGGGAACAGGGACAGGAGGAGAGGGAACGGCCTCAGGCTGGGCCAGGGGAGGCTCAGGGTGGATTTTGGGACCAATTTCCTCCTGGAAAGGTTTGTCCAGGCCTGGCACAGCTGCCCAGGGCAGTTTGGAGTCCCCATCCCTGGAGGAATTTAAAATCCATGTGGATGTGGCACTTGGGGACACGGGGCAGTGGTGGCCTTGGCAATGCTGGGGGATGGCTCGACTCAGTCATCTTAGAGAGCTTCTCCCACAGAAATAATTCCATGATTCCATCTCTTTTTCAAATGTTGGATGAATCCCTACAAATCGTTTTCCCTCTAGTTGCTCTGAAGAGAAAAAACCAAAGAATTGATAACACAATTTGGGGTGGTTTTCCAAGAGCCATCCCTTCTCTCCAGCTGCCCATCCCTCTCTGTGCCCATTCCTTGGCACATTTTCATACTGGCAGTGCCCAGTGGCTTTCCAGGCCTCTTTGTCCTCTGAACTGTTTCACCAGTGCTGTCAGCACTGCTTTGCCAGCTGTGGAATCACTCATTGTCCAGCAGCCTCATCGCTAGGAGAGGCGGCTTTAGAAATCAAGGACTCGAAGATTCTGTGATACAGAGAACATGCATGGTTGTGGAGCTCAGCAGTTGTGTTTATGGCAGGTAGGATGCTCAGCTTTTGGATTTAGGTACTTGTTAACAGCAGAGTAGCAGATTCCTATCCCTGAAAATCAAACCTCTTCCAGTTTGACAAAGGAATGGGCTGACAAAATTTCATGTTCACAACAGACACTTCAGGAAACAATTATCTTTCTTACTTGGACAATTAGAGACTGGTATTTACTCACAGAGCTGTTCCAAATCACAGTAATCAACTGTAAATTGGCTCTAGGTTCTCCCTGGAAAACCCAGTTTTCCTGTCAGATTTCCAGCTGCCTCAGCCTTTTCTGGGTTTAATTTATCTATAAACAGCAGGAGTAGCTGGAATCTTTTCCCCTTGATTTTGCATTTTGTGCAGTAGTGGCATCGTCAAGGCTTTTGTAAGGGAGCTCTGGGACAGACAGCAGCAGAGAGAGCAAAGTTTGATCCCAGCACCCCTCTCCCTCTGGGAATGACCCATTTGCTGTAGTGGATGGGATTCCTTTGGCTCATTCCCACACAGAGAGGGGCTTTATGGGTGCTTCACTATGGATCCAGCATCTTCTAAAAGTTTAACAATCCCCTTTCATGAACAGTCAGCATTTATCTGTCATTCTCACTGTAAAACATATCCAGAATTAAAGACTGTTTATAAAAATCTAATGCAGAGCTCTCCATATTTTAGTTAAAGGATCACAATGCTGCAAGCTCCACAGGGAAAATTTGTATCTCGTGGAACAGGGTCTGCATTGATGTCCTTGTTCCAGAGCTACCTGGAAGTTAATCACTCTTAAGAGAAAATGTCCTTCTCCACATTAGAAGTCTTTTCTTTCTTCTCCAAAGTGCTCTCTTTGCAATTGTGGAGCTCCCAGAGTCATTTCCCAGCTTTAGGTGGTTCAGACATGTCAAGACAGCAGATGCTGGCAGGGACATTTTCCTGGCACTGTTGCAGACAAGTCCCCAAAGTGCAAGCTGACAGGATTGGGCTCCTTCTCTGCAGGGGAGCAGAGCAGCACCTTTTTCAGTACAAAATTGCAGAAATTTCCTTTGCAGTGCATGATTTGTTCTAGTAGGAGAGCAGATGAGGAGAAATCTCAGTTTCTGTGTCCGTTTCACTGCTGAGATTGATAAACAGAGTGTCCATGGGTGGGAGCAGTTTGTGATAAGAGTTCTGTGCCTGTTGATTCACTCCACCAAACCTGTTTCACAGCCCAACAACCAACAGCAACAACTCCCAGACAGAATAACTCCTAGATACTGCCTGTGCTTGGTCACAGAAACACAGAATGGTTTGGGTTGAAGGGACCTGAAAGCTCATCCAGTTCCACCCCTGCCATGGGCAGGGACACCTTCCCCTATCCCAGGCTGCTGCAAAAAAAGCACAGTCCAGAAGAACTTCTTGGCTTACTTTGCTGGCAGCTTTGCTGGCTTGGAAGAGTAGATCTGGCTAGGATTGGACAGGATGGGATGGGAGGGGATGGGATGGGACGGGACAGGGTAGGACAGGATAATGTACTTGCCACCAGCTTGCTGGAGCAGGGACTCTTGTTTTCCACAGCATGATAAAGACTCCAAGCTGCAGGAGCAGACATTAGGCTCTGTGTGGCCATGGAACCCCAGGTGGGGACAGTCCCTGGAGCAGCCCCTTCACTTGCAGCAGCTGTTGGAATGGAGGCAGGTCTCATTTTCAGGGTCTGTTCCTGGCTTTGTGACAGTTTCTAAGTGAATCAGACAAATCTCTCTGTCTCAGTTTCTCCATCTGTGAAATCCATTTAATGATTCTTACCTACCTCACACAGCTGCTGCGTGGAGCTGGGGTTCAAGTGCCTGAAAAACATCTAATGAAAGGAAGTGCATGCTGTCAGGCCTCTGAAATCCTGGAGAACCAATATCTTCCCCCTCCCACCAGACAGGCACCCTGGGCATTGTTCCAGGTGTGGATAGGTCGGGGCTGTGCATTTTCCCCCAGACCAGCAGAGTTCATTAAAAGACATGAAACTACTTATAAAGAATAGGTTCCACATTTCAGTGTGCTCTGAAGTCTGAGTGCTCAGCAGCAGTCAAAGAAGCAAAAGGGATCATAGGAATTACTGAGACAGAAATAGAGGATAAAACAAGAACCCTCATTACCACTTTATAAATCCACAGAGTGCTCACATCTTGAGTTCTGCATGCAGGTCTTGTTTTCCCCTCCCCTGCTCCATCTCAGAAGAGGAAGAAGCAATATATCCAGAAAAGGTACAGAGAAGGGCAAAAATTGTGATCAAAGGTGCGGAGCAGCTTTTATCCAAGGAGAGAAAATAGACTAGGATTTGTCACTTTTGAAATGATGACAGAGAAAAGGAGCATGATGAAACAAGGTTGAATGTCACACTGGAGAGAGGACAATCACTGAATATTCTTCATAACCTCAAAATTAGGAGACATAGCTGAAACTTGAGAGCAAAGGAAAGTACTTTTTATTCACATAACGAAGCTGGAGCTGTCACAGGTGGGTGTCAGTGGATCACTGACAGTATCAATGGATTCCAAAAGGATGTGACAGTTTGGGAAGGGGAGCTCAGGGAGCCTCTGCAGGGCTGTCAAACCCTGAGATGTCCCTGACACTGCTGCTCTCAGAGCTGGGGCTGCTTGTTCTGTTCTTGTCTCTCACCCCTGAGCTCCTGCTGCTGGCCAAGGCCAGAGAGGAGCTGCTGAGCTGGAGGAGCCTTGCTCTGACCTCCCCCAACCATCAAGGTCTTCCCTCCACGTGGCTGAGCAGTTGAAATGTGTGCCACTGTCATATTTTCTGGAAAAATCCCTTCGCCAGGATTTCTCTCCTGGGAAGCTGAGACGCTTCAGAGGAAAAGGAAAACAATAATTGTCTGATTTGCTTCTCCTGTGTTTTGCTGCTTTGGAATGTATTTGGACATTGTTTCCCAACAGGTGATTGTTTCATTGGTTTCATGTGAATTGTTTTTACTTAATGACCAATCAGTGTCAAACTGTGCTGGGACTCTGGAGAGAGTCACGAGTTTTTCATTAGTATCTTTAGCCTTCTCTCTGTATCCTTTCTGTATTCTTTTAGTATAGTTTAGTATAGTTTTAGTATGGCATTCTTTAATATAACATAATATCATAAAATAATAAATTAGGCCTCTAAGAACATGGAGTCAGATTCCTTCATTTCCTTCCAACTATGGGACCCAGAAAATAGCACAGATGTGTTCTTAGCTCCTGAACATGATGTGATTGTTCTGTGATGAAGAAGAATTGTGCGAAATCTGAATACTGAGGTTAGTCTGGTTTAAGTTTCTCAGGCAGACAGAGGGGTGAGAGATGAAGAGGAGAGAGGAGGAGGCTCAGCTCTCTCAAGCACACTCACATTTTTCAGCTCTGTTCCATCCTCACACACATAGCATTTGAGCTCCTCACCTCACGTAGGAGCACAATGGCAGAAATAGTGGGATTGGCACTGAGAGCTGCCTGAAATGCAGGTTAGAGGAGAATATAATCATGCCTTAATCTGTATCCTGCTGGCTCCTCCGAGAAGGAGGAGCTGGATGGCAGAGAGGGCTCAGGAAATGCTGAGTGCACGAAAAGGGAACAATGGCTAATCAGGATTTCTGGGTGTCCATCTGCATCAGAAAGCCAATTAGACTGTCAGAGCTTGTGGGAAGGTGAAGGTACGACAGAGTTGAGCCGTTTCCTTCCTGTCCTCAGGAAATACCCTTCTGTTTATCCAGCTTGGAGGCTCTTCAAGTTTTTAGCAAGTAATTTTGGCCTGTGGCCACCGCTCACATCTTCTGTGATAAATTTGTTTAGACTTGAATGATTTTTCCCTGATTACTTTCCCTGTGAGTGCTGAATCCACCCAGAACTGCAGCCTGGAGAAGGGCACAAACCTCCCTGGGCCAGGGGCTGGCAGAGGACTCTGGCATGGAAATGTGCAGCTACAGAAGCATCTGCAGTGACCTCTTACTTGGGGGGAGCTTGAGAGGTGCTCCCAAAAATTCCTCAGGAGCCTAAGGATAGAAATCTCCCAGGAAGCCTTTTCCTTCTGGAACTCCAAAATGCACTTGAATATCCTCAGATATTTTACCCAATTGTTAGGTGATTAATACAGTCACACATACAGAAAGTGTTCAGTCTTTGTCCAGCCTCATCAGCAGCTGAAAGATGCAGTGTCCACAGTGACAGGGATGGGGAGAAGGCCCCAGAATGGAATTGATGCTCATTTTTTTACTGGGATTACAGAGTTATGGTACCCAAGGCTGCCAATACCATTTTTCAAATGGTCTGGCTGAACTCACTGCAGCCCAGACAGAGTCAGCTGAAGAGGGGATTTAAATGTGATGTTCCAGACATCAACTGTTGAAAAAGGAATGGAAGTAGGAAACTAGTGAGAAAAAGAAATGTAAATTCCTCACGACTCCTCAAGCAGCATTTCCCCACAGAAGAAGAGATTTCATCCAAAAGTTAAGAGAAAATCCCTGTTGAGAAAAGTCCTGGTTTGGATGTGAGCTTTTCCTCCATACTTTCTGCAGAGCTTTTAGTTCATATAAACATCTTGCGTGCTTTGTAATTTATCTGACTGGGAAACTCCTGGAGGATTTTGAGCTCAGCATTGCAAACCATTCCCTTTTTGGGGTTTCATGGCTTCTGTAGGCTGCCTGTTGCAGGGGAGCAGCTCCTGGCTCAGGGTCACCTCTGTGCTCTGAGGTGAGCATCATGCCCAGCGCCTCTACACGGTGTGCACAGGGTGCCCAGGTGCACAGGGATCACTGCCAGGACAGGGATGAGGGATGATCCCTACCCAGGTGTTTCAGCTCCTTCTCCATCCACTCTGCTGCTGGGATGTGCAAGTTGGAATCGTCTTGTCCTGTCTCTCTGTTTGCTGCAGGGTGCGATAAAATGTGCTCACTAAATTGGTACCCATGCTACTGCTCCTTTCCTTTCCTTTCCTTTCCTTTCCTTTCCTTTCCTTTCCTTTCCTTTCCTTTCCTTTC
>VYZP01027978.1:4970-84972 GCA_013400635.1 Hypocryptadius cinnamomeus | reverse complement strand
TTCCCTTTCCCTTTCCCTTTCCCTTTCCCTTTTTCCTCCCTCTTTTCCACCCCCACAAGTGACACACTCTCTGACAGCCCAGTGACTGTTCCTTGCAGCCCACATTCTGGACATGAAATCACATTTTCTCTCCCCATCCAAGTAACTCCTTGCTGGAATTCCAGGAATCAAAGTTGCAGCTCGATCTGCATCCACTCTGGACAGATCTGTCCTGCACTGAGAAAGGATGAAGTGTGTGCTGCAGGAGGCTCTGGCCATAATTCCATTTTAGAGAATATATTTTCAGGTTCCTGAAAGGCAGTGGCTGGAGTAGAGGCTCTGTGAGTGATGATGTGTCTGTGTGAGAACACCTCCACCACTCCTGTGAGATGCAGAACCAGTGGTGCTACTGCTTCCACCCCCTTTGAGAGGCTGCCCTTGGCTGATTTGGGTCAGATTTGTTATTTTAATAGAATCCTGCTGTGCAGTGTAGTCAGATAATGGGATTGTTTGTCTTTCCTATTGTGCTCTTCATCAATAGATATTTTTTTTTCTGTGGATACTAAAATTTCCTCTATTTTAGAGGTGAGGAGTTGTTGCAAAAAGAGGTGACCGGGGGAGAGGCAGAGACAGGAGCACATTTGCCTCCAGACTCCTGTTCTCTGTATTTCCCAGTCCCTTAAAGCTAAAGAATGACCAAACCATTTGAAAAATATCTAAATATCAGCTCTATTAGAAAAACAGTCAATAGATCATCCTGCTCATTTATCCCCATAGTATCCATCTGCAACTTATTAAAACAGCCTAAAAGTGAAGACCTCATTCACCACTTCATTTTTCTTCCCCTTTTGTTTGTTTGCCTGCTTACTTGCCTGGGAATTTGTTATACAGAGCCCTGGGAATGTAGAATGTACAATAAAAATAAATAAAAATGCCCTTTGAGTGCACAGATCACCCCTGAGACGGAGCCTGTTGAGCAGCCCTGCACTCCAGGGTCACGGGGCTCCAATTCTGGAATCTTTTCACCCAAAACTCCTTGGAATCCATGGAAGAGCTGTGGGATCAGCCCCTGTCCTTGTGAAGCTGTAACACTGATTGTGGAATGAGGGACCTGGAAGTTTCAGGGGCCACAGGAGCACTGCAGTGTCTGTGGGCAGGCACAGACTTTAGGTGAATATTCAGTGTGTGAGCAGGATTGCCCTCTAATTAATTTCTCACCAACTCAGGACATCTACATTTCTCTGCCAGTGGTAATAGAGCTTTTTATTATTACTGTTTAGAAATGAGTATAACTTTGAGCTTCATTAAAACCAAATGTTTAATTGGACTCACAGATCTCAGGTTTATCAATTTACTTAATTTCCCCTGTATAGTGCAGCAGAATAATATATAATAGTTTCATATAGGGCTGTCCCAGCCAAGTTTTGCTACAGCATCACAATTTCTCAGACAAGTATGTGTTGATGGTTTATGTTGGCAGGACCTTTGCTTCTGCTGACAAGTTGGAAAAGAAAAATCCCATTTATATTTTGAGATTTCCTAAAGCCTGTTGATTTATGAAATACGACTGGCCTCGCTTTAGGTTTTGTTTTGGTTTTCCTTTTTAAGAGGAAAAAAAAGTTATATTTGATTTTATCGACAGTTTAAAAAGTGGAATTATTCCATTAAATTGACTTTCCCTGATTGAGAGATTCCTGGCAGTGTGGAATTATGTGAGTTTTAATTTCTGTTTGAGATGGGGCGAGCTCTCCCATCCCATACAGACATTCCCAGGTGTCCCCATGGCTCAGAAGGGAGGACAGGAGGCAGAACCCCTGAGTTTCCCATCTCCAGGGTGGGTCAGCAGGGATGTGGAGCTGCTTGGTCTGGTGCTGACCCCAGACACGAGCGGGGACCAAACCCTGTGCAGAGCTGGAGTCAAATTTAACCCAGGCTCAGGACCACACTGGAGCTGCTTCCAGTTGGCCTGGAGCCTGGGAGTTGATGTCTGGACGTGCTCTTGGGATGGATATTTTCCCTCCCTCTCTGCTACCAGTGATGGAGGAGACAGAGGCAGAATTTCAGGTAGGGTTGGGGTTGTCTCTTGGCTTTCCTGCCTGCCTCGTTTGCAAATCTTTCTGACTTCCCAGCATCTGTAGGTTTGGGACTGAGGAAAACCCAGATTAGACACCTGACACTAAAATTTGAATAGCTCATACTGCTTTTTTCCCCCTCAAACATTTATAATCCAGGGAATTCTGGTAGTCCCTTGTCTGATAGAAATCCCACAGATTGGTCTTAAGGACTTGCTGAAATCTCTTTGGGGTTCTTTGTGTGATTTTTGATTGGGGATCTGTAGTTTAATATGCCATTTGCCACATTAATATTTTATTTGCCACAGTGGAAAACACAACATTGTTTAGCATTAATGGCTCCTGAAAAATAGAAAAGTTTCTGGGAACATGGGCTGGCTCAGGAGTGTGGGAGAACCCTGCTGGAGAGGGAGACACAGAAATGCTGGAGGAGTAACAGAAGCTTCTTGGAAACACCTGAGGAGAGTGGAAGGAACCAGTAGCTATAGATTTATTTTATTTGCCTCAGATTCTCAGTCCTGAATGACTGGTGGGTATTGTTCACACACACAAAAAATAAAAAAGGAAGGAACCATAACTCTTGACTCGTTACATTTTTAAGGTGCTGTGCTTGGCACTGCACAATGGGGGGAAAATGCAACTGTAGGAAAAGAAAATTAGTCAAAACCAGAGAGCTGGCCAAGAAAATTCGTATTTCATATTCATTATCTTATTACAGATGGTCACAAGCCAAGTGCTGATATCCTGTAGGCAGCACTCAAGGGATAAGTGTGCTTTAAATGAAAAGTCTGGTTTTCTTTCTGCCAAATCTGCAGATTTTCCTTCTCCTGAGATTGCTCTGTAGGCAAAGGGAAACTGGTCCTTAAAGGCCCACGCTGTCCCTTGGGATGGGAATCAGACTGGTGTGCTCAGGAAAAACCCAAATTAATCATTCTGGGATCTGATCATTTGTCCATACCCTCAGCAGCTAAAGGAAATGAGGGGTAAAGAAATGGTTATTTAGTTCTTAAAGAAATGGTTAATTAGTTATTTTTAAAGAAATGGTTATTTAGTTTTTTTAAAATAAATTGGTAATTAGTTCTTCTTAAAGAAATGGTTATTTAGTTCTTTCAGAGAGAGTTTGGGTACATGAGGGATACATTGGAAATGTGGCATTGATGTGGCACATTTTGGATATGAACTCCTGAAAACAAGATGCTCACTTTAAAATATTAAAAAAAAAACCTGAGAGAATTCTACTCAGGATGCAACTAAGTCTCTCCCTTTGTAGCGTACATAATTAAAGAAAATTGTTCAAGCTTCTAATTTTGAAAGTGAATGTTCTAAGAAGGGCAAATTTAGCATTAAAAATAAACCCCTGCATGTTTTTCTGTTGTTTCTGAGTTGTCAACACAGGGAGCTGGTCAGGCTGGCCCATTTCAAACAGTGACTAATGGACTCCTGCCTCCAGAATTAAATGATTAATTGCACAAGGCCAAGACAACAATCCTTATTTGATTGTGCTGATTACAGGGCTGCTGGTTTTTGGAGTAAAGCGAATATTTTGTCCTAATTTCCTAAATCCTCCAAGGAGTGAGGCAGCTGTGACAATAATTTAGAGCTGTGAGGTGTGAGGTTACTCAAATCACGGGGTGACCTGCCCGAGGTGTCTCATATGTCAGGAGGGTTGTTGAGATCCTGGCTGGAGCTGCTGGGATAAATCAGCCCAGCTTTCCCAGCCCTGATCCATCACTCCCAGCTGCTGGGTGATGGGTGAACCTGTCTCACCTGCTCTGCCAAGGGGACTGAGGAAGATGCAGATGAATAATGAGAGCCTGAACCTTGGTTCAGGGCAGTAAAACAGGCTCCTGGGAATTGCTGTTGGACAGATTTTGATATCGTGGCTTTCCAGGCTGCTTTTTTCTCTTGGACTTTTAGCTGTTCCAGCCACCAGGAAAATGTCTGTTGGCTTGGTTGAACTGGTGTTAATGGTGCTCTGAAGCACAACTGTGCAGCCAGCTTGGAATTAATACTTCAGTTAATTGGTTAGCAGACCAAAGACTTTGAATTTCATCATATCTTCCTAATAATAGGATAACTTAGGTAGCTTTTTCCTAATAATTTGACTTTTAAATCAGTCTTCATAGTATCATTAACCTGGTTTTGGGTCCATTTTCTCCTATTTTATCCTTCTTTTTTGTAGCTTTCTGGCAAATTGTACTGTGACACTGCTCTCACAGTGGTTGTTTTATTTTACCTTTGTCACAGCACAGGCAGAAATAAAAAGGGCAGACAATTCTAAAAGACCAAAAAGACACACTAAGAAAATAAAGTGGCTCCATTCCTTGTCCTAAGTCCCTCTCCAGCTCTCCTGGAGCCCCTTTAGGCACTGGAAGGGGCACTGAGGTCTCCCTGGAGCTTTTTCCAGGCTGGACACCCCCAGCTCTCTCTGTCACGTATTCAGCCTTTTGTCACGCTTGTTTTGCTGGGGCATCTGGGCAGAACCCAGCACAAGGACCCTCTTTCTTTCCTCTTACAGGTTGTAGCTTAAAGAGTTCAGCAAGAGAGTTTTCACTGCAAAATCTGTGAGTTCCTCAGGGAGCAGGTGGTATTGCTGTCAAAATTATTCTTTTGGGCAGTAAAATGGGCGAAAGAGGAACCAACTCTTCCTGTGCCTGAGCTTCCCTCTGCTGCCCACTCTGCAATATTTAATAATCCATCCTGACACCACGAGGCCTCTTTGATCTGGCAGGGTTTGGTTTAGCAGCTCCAATGGAGCTGCAGACTGGAATGGATGTTGTCCCACTGTACCTTCCTTCCCAAAGCCTTTCTCTTTTTCTTTCGTTTGCCGTGGCTCCGGCGGCGTTGGCAATGCATCACTGGGAGAATGGAAAACAAATAAAGCACAAATATCATTTTGCTCTGCAGTGCAGCACTTCAGAAGAGACAGATTTCTGTGAGCCATTGGTTCTTTTAAAGTATAGCGTGTGCTGCAATGACAAATGTACAGCTTTGATGTTTCCTGCTCCGCTCGCCCGTGACGTTGTAAATCAGTGTTTTGCTTTCTCATACTCCATCATTATTAAACTTGGTGTAACTCTGGTGTAGACAAGCTCCTGGAAACCACGTGTCTCACTCTGCTCTCCTGTGTCCCAGGGGAATTATTGTGTTTGAAAACAACAGCTACGTTCTGGAGCCGTTGGAAGGTGCTGCAGGCGAACACAAGATCTACCGAGCGGAGAACCTGAGAGTAGCCCCGGGGTCTTGTGGCCACCAGCTGGACATCCCTGCCACGAGGGCTGCTGCCACTGCCACGTCACAGCGTCCTCCAGCTGGCAGGGTAGGTGGCTGATGTGCTTTTCTGTGTCTGGTTGGCAGCATTTCCACGTTGTTGCCCACCACAAGAATCTCTACTGAGCAAAACCTTATCCCACACCGTTGACTTCCCTCTGTGCCGTCTGCTGGAGTGCAGATGAAATGATTTGTTAAAGCTTTATTACTTTTCCTGGACTCTCCATGCATAACTTGCTTTTCACTTCCTTTTCAACACAGAAAAGTTTATGGGTTCATATTATGGTCATATATTTTGGTTCTTGTATGGTTAGAACCAGAATTTGAGGCTCCCTGAGAATACTGAGCGATGTCTGGAAAAGTTCTTGCCCTCCCAAGATGAAAGAGAACATGATAGCTGGGATACTTTGCTAATACCAGGTCTGGAACCTCTGTATTTTAGTAGCAAAGTCTCTTATGCAGACAAAACAAATTCTCAGCATATTATTTTACAGATTTATTATTGGAGTTGCTGTGATGTTGGCAGAAATGTACTTCATGTGAGATGCATTTACCTAATGGAAATGAGAAAATTAAATGAGCCAAAAACCAGGAAGAGGAAATGCTGTAACAAATTCATCTGCATGTTGGATGAGCGTTGTAGAAAAGGCTGGGTTATGTGTGCAGGAATTATATAATGATATAAATCTGCCATCAGCATTTATTGAACGTCACATATGGGGATTTGTACTTGCATGTATGACTCAGGCTTTGCCTCAGGTCCATTGTTAAGGAAACCAACCTAAATGACATCTCTAGATATAATTATGCAATGGAATTAATTTATTTTACATTTTTAGGAATATTATATTCAGAGCATTAGCCTTTGCACGTAACATTATAAGAATTAAGTGTATTTCTAAAAGCATGTGTGGGTGGAAAACATTGGAAATACAACTTTATTAAGTTTTCCCCAAATTATTTGTGACTTTGAATTCCACTGAAGTAGTCAGTGTAATGCAGAAATAAAATTTGTGCATGTAACAAATTGACACAATCAAAGGCATTTTATTCTTACCCTTATGGTTCTTCCATTTTGCTGCTGGCTTCAACTACATCTCAAATTTCACTTTAAATATCTGAAAAATATTTTTGCTGTGGTTCGGTGGACATAATTATAAAACCTGTCAGCAGTCACATCATATGGATAGGTACAATATATTTAATGAGTAAGTTGGTTAAACTTCTAATGTAAGAATTTTGAAAGCTGTCAAATGTCATGTGTGCAGTAAGTTTTCATATTTCAGTGTTGTCACTAAGCAGTCTGTCAGTGGGCACGTCAAATAAAGATGACCTGCAAAGTGGGGAGACATAAAGCTGCTCCAAATCACGCTGGGTGACAGAATTAAGCAGAAATCTGGTCTAAGGTTCAGGGCATGATTAAAATATTTGGCTTCTTGACAGGTCTGGAGGAAGATTTTTGTTTGGTTTTATCCCCTGACTCTCCAGTCAACCACCTACATGAAATTCTTATTGAGCAGAGCTGAAATGTGAGATCAATATATCACCAAGGGCTTTGGTTAGATGCAAGTACAGGTGAAGGATGGGACAAGCAGCAGCCTCAGCTTCCCAGATGCAAACAGGAGCTCCAGTGGAGCAGGGCAGGAGATGCAGAGGCTGCCACAGACAGGCTGTGCCCCACTGGAGCGGGGTCTCTGTGAGTGCTGGGTCATTTCCTGACTCACTGGACCCTCAAATTGCACCAAGGAGCATTTTCCAGCTGAGCTCCATTGAGACAGGACCCTGCAGAATGTCTGGTGTGTAGGACACTCCCTGCAGTAGGGAATTTTCTCTGTAGCCACAAGGGAAAAAAGCCACTTTGGTGGTGCTGGTGACCAGGAGCAGGGAGGGGATTTTTTAGAGCGTGAGGAAAGAGCGGCTGCACCACTGCAGTGTCCATCCAAGCCATGTCAATTCCCAGGCAGGGAAGGCTGAGGAAGGGGTGCAGCTGCTGGGACAGCAGGTTTGGGACAGGATCAGGCGTGGAAGAAGCAGAGGAGAGAGACCATGGTCAGTGGAACAAAGCCCATTGTCCCCCAGGTCTCATGGCTGTGTCATTGACTCCTCATTTCAGTTCTGAAGGATTAACTCAGCAAAGGGGTTGTGCATTGATGCAGCTGGCTGCAGAGAGCAAGCTGAAAGAAGCCATAATTAGGTATATTTCATAAATAAATATTGTATCCTAGGAATTCACATAGCCTTTGGGCAAATCTCAGGAACAGATTTGTTATGCAAGTCAGTCACCAGAGGCTTATGTGATTTTTATGCCTGCTAGCCAATTTCTCTCCAGCTCACTCCAGCCCAAACAGTTTTACTCTTGGTAAGAGGGAAATGTTCTAGACTGACTGATGTAACAGAGCTCTCCTTCCTCCTTTGAACTCAGATTTTCCTGTATCATCTTTTCTTCTTCACTCAGAGGAGGATGAGAGGCCCCTTGGAGATGCATCTCTTTAGGACCTCATAATAAATTTCAGGATTTCAGGGAGAGTTTTAGTGTCTGAGAGATCAATTCCATCTCAAACAGCAGCCACATGGCCATTTGCCTTTTGTGGCACCTCACTTGTGGCTGAGTGGCATCACACCTCAGCACCAGAAGTTTTAGAAGAATCTACCTCAGCTCATTTGCCAGAGCCCCTAATCAGTGTCATCCTGTCAAGTGTTTGCATTCTTTATGTTTAGTTCATTAACAGCAGCTTTCACTTCTCTCTCCATCCATAAATATGGTCCAAATGAAACTTTTTTTTAAGTTATTGGAGTTTGCAACACTATTAAATGTTAGGTTGAAAGTCAGATACTAAAGCTTGCATCGCTCACTTTTCCTCTAATTCTTACAAAACATCAAAATCATTAATCTGCAGATGGTGAAGAGGAACAGTTTGATAATGTGAAGAAAACTTTGTGAAATCTGGCTGGAAGGAGATGTCCAGCACTGGCTGTGCTTAGGGGATCTCTCAGTTTGCCTTGGAGCAGTTTTCCTTGGAAAGCTTTAGTCATGTTTAGGTTAAAGAGCTTTGCTGCAGCTCAAGACATCATGGTCAGCTGTAGGTCAAACATCTGTTTAAGCCCTCTGAGTTCTGGCAGGAAGATCAGATACTCTGCTGAGACCTCTTTTCCCTAAATGTCCTAGTCCAGACACAAGGAAGGAATGATAGGATAGATGCTGCTGCTGTAAATCACAGAATTTTGCAGGCACTAACAGGTCACTTAAATTTAGGGTAGCAAAGGAGCTGTGACATGTTTTATACTCTCACAAAACTATTTCTTCAGTGATTTTGTTTTTTCAGTTAAGCATTATGATTCTTTTAGACCTGCATTTTATATGAATATGCAGATACAGAATTAAATGTGTGCCTTCCATTTTTCAAGTATTAATTTGCTTCCCCAGACACTGACAGTTGGTTCTGCTTTTTTTATTTTTGGGTTTTTCTTCCTACATAATTTATCAGTTGACTGCTTGACCTCTTCTCTGCTTCACTCAATATCCCTTTATCTCTAATTTTTCTTAGTAACCAGTTTGTCTATTGTGTGAAATGTTTGTTAGAAGTTACCTCATCTCTCCTTTAAAAGTGCCTTGGAAATAGCAAAGGTCTTTCTGCTGGAGGGGATATCCTCCTGTGAGGAAAGATAACTCAAATGTTTCAACTGCAGAAAGCTGAAAGGTTGAGAGAGACTTTGCACCAATCTCCTGCTTTCTGTGATCAAACCCTGAGAGGTTTTGTAAGGAAAACTTCCATGAGGAGGAGGAATACACTGTAAATCTGTGTGTAGTAAAATCTTAGTAAAATGTAGGAAACCTGAGACACTGTGTGTTTCCTCTTGCAAGCACTTTGTTGTACCAGGGTTGAAAACAAAATAAGATTTTCATGGTTTTTTGACAGTACAAGAGGGAGACTCTGAAGACAACGAAGTACGTGGAGCTTGTTATTGTGGCAGATAATCGTGAGGTAAGGAACTGCCAAATAAAAAGTTCTGTGAGCAGCAAAGGGGCAGCTCAGTTCAGTTACCATGGTGCTGCAAATAAGGTGCTTCAGACAAGAATATGATGTTTTCTGAGGTAAATCATCCTCCCTAATTAGGGCTGAGCAAGGAAGGAATTATTAAGATAGGACAACAGAGATACTCAGCTGCGAAATTTCTTGCAGTACCTCAGAAGGAGTTTGACTCTGAAATGACTGTGTCAGTGTGAGAGAAGAGGCAAATAAATATTCATTCCTTGAGCAAGTTAAGTCCTCACTGCCATTCACAGTGCCCTCAGTGGGGCTGTCAGGGCTTCTGGAGCAGTGCTTGGCCATCACGTTCCGTGGAGCATGACTGCCTTCCTGAGGGTTTGCAAAGGGAGCTTCAAAGCACCCAGCACTGGCTGTAAAAATGTTCCAGTGAGCTGAATGGCAAAGATCTAAATCCTGGCTTGAATTATTTTGCTGCCTTTTAAAATTTTTTTTTGTCTCCTTGAACACTGCAATCACTCTTTGCAAGACCTGATAAGAGAAGAACTATTTCCCGAAACACCAGTCCTGAAAAGACCCCTATATAGCACTTGGAGATTTTAAAGTCTTTTCATAAGAACCAAAATCCTGTCCCACAGTCTGGGTGTCTTTTGGGGCAGACTGTGGATCCAGCAGGAGTCTGCTGGGGGATTTTGGCTGCACCCTAATTCCCAAAGATCCCTGATGTGCTGGCTCTTGGGGGGAAACTCTGTGACATTTGTGCTGCTGGTCCATTGATCCTTTACATTCCAAGTTTCAGAGACAAGGCAAAGATGTGGAAAAAATTAAGCAGAGGCTGATAGAAATTGCAAACTACGTTGATAAGGTAAGAACATGAGGATTGTTTCCCTTTTCCTAACCTTACCACACTTTCTGTAGGATGCTGAAGGAGCTAACCCTGCAGCTTTGCTGGTACTCCAGTATTTCAGAGCAAAGCTCCTGGAAAAGCAAATTGAAACCTTTCATTTGCCTTTTGATGCACAAAGCCATGAGCTCTGCTCTGCTGCACATGGGATGTAAAGATCTATTCCTAAGAAAAAGCCCAATTTAGCCCTAGGATTTTATTCACCAGGGAAGAGGGTGGGGATAATCATCCCATAGAAAAAAACAGGATTATTTTTAAGAGAAATTTGGAGAACAAAGTCATTTGTAGCAACAAGAGAAGGTCCAGTTGTAAGGCCAGGAAAGGCCTGTGAAAACACAGTTAATAAGATCTGTAATCCAAGGAAGATGGCAGAATTAAAAATAAGGAAGCAGAGTTGATGGCTGAGTGAGAGCAATAAGAGAGAGACATACACTGGATTTTTTTTGGTCTTGAAATAGTTCCTTGACAGTAAACAATATAGTCTAAGAATCCTCTAGAGTGTTTTTTGGACAAATTAGAGTTTATTTTTGTTGGGCTGTATGGCCAGAAAATATTAGGACTCCAGTAGTGAAATTATAACTGCGAGTGTCTTAATTTATCTGAGAACTTATCAAGTGATACTTCAAGGGCAGTAGCTCAAGGAGAAGCATTCCTGATTAAAAACAAGCTGCTGAAGACACCTCCACCTCATCCATAATTGTCTTGCTGACTTATTGCCAGAGGACAGGTGTTTATATGTTACCTGCTCAAAATTAATTTTGCATATTGTAATATATTTTTTGTTTCATGCTTAATTTATGCTCAGCAAACGCTGGCATTGTGCAAATGACTGGAATGCATAGAAACAAGACAAAGATCTACTGGGTGCTTTCCTCAGCCTGTCAGGCAAATCTGGACTTGATCAATCCCTGACTCCTTCCTCACATTACTCTCACATTAGAATGTTGTTGTGGCTCTGCTGATGTTGCTCTGGCTCCCCTCTTGAGGCAAAATGGCATTTGCTGGTGGGGGAATAGATAAAATCGCTGGGGTTTATCTGCTCTGTGCAAGGCTTGATGAGCCTGGCTCGTTTTCAGCTGTTATTATACAACCATAGCACAGCCAGTTCCTCTGCCTCTGGAATGGGATCTGGCAATCCAGGGTGGGGCAGCCCTGGGAGACTCGTCTGCCATGGCCTGGAGTTCCTTCAGAGCTGAAGGACATGGGCAGGGAGTTCAGAGTTGGGTAGGACAGGGAGGAGCAGGAAATCTCTGGATCTCTTTGAATGCCTGATGGGTATTGAGTTGGGTCAGAACTGTTTTCTGGGAAATATTTTGTCTGAGTCCTGTCAGGTGTTTTGCTCTGAAGAAGAAACTGTTTTAACCTCTACAAGAAAGGTTCATTATGTTTTTGTTGAAATATTCTAGTCTGAAGTATTTTTTAGACACATATTTCCCACTTTTCTCTTCTCCTTAGTTCTACAGGCCACTAAACATCCGAGTGGCCCTGGTGGGAGTGGAGGTGTGGAATGACATGGATAAGTGCTCCATTTCCCAGGACCCTTTCACCAGCCTGCATGAGTTCCTGGACTGGAGAAAGCTCAAACTCCTACCTCGGAAAGCCCACGACAACGCACAGCTGATCAGGTGGGCTGGACTCTGCATTTGAGACCCACCAGAATTTTGGGGATTTTGGGGATTTTGGGGATTTCAGGATAGTTGTGCTGAGTCCTTCCCCAGCTGCTAAGCTGTTGGAAGGTACATCTGTGCTCCTGAGGGTTTGCCTGTCCCCTGTGCAAACCTCAAACCCAAAATCACTCTGCAGGGCCCTGCAGCAGATGCTCCAGGTGAGTTTCCTCTCCCAGCCCTGGTGCTCAAAGCCTGTCCTGAGTACAACTTGTGTAGAGCAGGAGGTTGTAATCAGCTGCTGCATGCTCAGGGTGTGAGTTTACAACCAGTTTAAACTGCCCTCAGTCTAAATTGTCACTAGAAAAGGCAGTCCTCCTCTGACCCTAAGTGAAGCCTATTTCTTAATGAAAAGATCTCAGTATGCTTTAAAATGCTGTCTAATTTAGACAATTCATTTGCATTCATGATTTAAAAGTTAAACCATAAACATGTTTTACCCTGCTGCTTTTTCTTGGAATAAAGGAATTGAGTGAAGGTCCCTGTCAACCCAAACCAGTCTATGGTTCTGTAAAAGTAAAAGCACTGTTAAAAAAAACGGGAAGAGTCACACCTCTTTGTTGAATAGGTATTATTTTGATCAATTGGCTATTCTTTATACTGAGCAGATAAACACAACTGATGTCTCAGTAATTAAAAGGAGTTATTTACTTTTTACATTACCTGAATGAGAATAAATTGAGCCTTTCCAAACTGTCTCCCCTGAGATATTTGATTGCTCTATATGTATAATAACACTTTGTTTGAAATTATTACATTCAAGGCTGTGCATCATCACAAGTAGCACATAAACTTCCCCCTGCATTACAGCAACCCTTCTTTGAGTTAGAGACATCATTTTTATGCTTGTACTCCTGTTCCCAACTTCAGAAAAAAAGGAAGGGAAGAGGGGTCCTGTTGCAGCAGTAAAAACTAAGAAGGGTGACCCAATGGGGGTGACCCAATGGGGGTGACCCAATGGGGGTGATCCAGTGGGGGTGATCCACTGAAGGTGACCCAATGGGTGTGATCCATTGGGGGTGATCCATTGGGGGTGATCCACTGAAGGTGACCCAATGGGTGTGATCCATTGGGGGTGATTCATTGGGGGTGATCCATTGGGGGTGATCCAGTGAGGGTGATCCAGTGGGGTGATCCAATGGGGGTGATCCATTGGGGGTGATCCAATGGGGGTGATCCAGTGAGGGTGATCCAGTGGGGTGATCCAATGGGGGTGATCCAGTGGGGGTGATCCAATGGGGGTGATCCAATGGGGGTGATCCAGTGGGGGTGATCCAGTGAGGGTGATCCATTGGGAGGATCCAGTGAGGGTGATCCAATGAGGGTGATCCAGTGGGGTGATCCAGTAGGGATGATCCACTGGGGGTGATCCAATGGGGATGATCCAATGCGGATGATCCGTGGGGATGATCCATTGGGGTTGACCCAATGGGGGTGACCCAATGGGGATGATCCAGTGGGGATGATCCATTGTGGGTGTTCCAATGGATGTTCCAGGAGCTGGGACACTGTGGCTCACTTCAGCTGAGGCACAGCCCATGTGGGCTTTCCATTGCTTTGGACCTGCAAGTGTGAGGAGCAGAAACGGGGCCTTTGTTTGAAACTGGCAGAAATCCAGAACTGGGAACGACAGGGAGGTGTCTTGGCACTGACTGGTGGCTCTGTGTCTCCTCTCCCCCTCCTGCAGCGGGGTGTACTTCCAGGGGACAACCATTGGCATGGCCCCCATCATGAGCATGTGCACAGCAGAGCAGTCTGGAGGGGTCGTCATGGTAAGTGGGGCAAGCACTCAGCCACTCAAGCTGGCCCAGCTGGGGGGGCACCACACCAGGTCCTGCAGTCCTGCCTCCTGAACCAGCCCCATTTGTCCCATTTTCCATCTCTCTGTTGTTCATATCCCCGTTCACATTGCTTGTAAATGATAGTTTCCATAGTGAAAAAACCAAAATATTGCATTAAAATATAGCAGGGCCTCTTTGCAAGGAGTTTATACCTCTAATTGTTATTGAACCAGGTGCTGAGGTGCTGTGAAGGAAGAGAACCAGAAGATGTATTTGTTATACACTTGAGTGTACTTGTGTTACAGGCAGCAGCAGTCTATCCTGAATCTTTTATTATATTGATTTTATTCTGTATTTATAGAGTTTCCTGTGTTAGGCCTTATTTTCCATCTTTGCAGTAGTGGTTTTATTGCATTGCCAGACAGAGAGAACAAACAATGGCAGCATTTATTCCAGCTGAGTCTCTCCCAGGGCATTATTGTTGCTGTGAGATGCAAGACATGGTGAACACACAAGCAAACATCTTGTCCAATCTCTGGAAGGAGTTCTGATGTACTTTCTTTCTGATTTTTTCTTTTTTTAAATTTCAATTTTGCAGTGTTTTGTGCTAGGACGGAGGGAAGAAGCTTTAAACTAGAACAATCAAATCACATAACTTGGGAAAAGTTCTGTCAAAGTTGTAGAAAAGACAAAGGTTTCAGGCTCTTGATTGGCTTGAGAAGCTGAGTCTGTAATTGCTGTCTGTAACAATTATTCACTTGGTACCTGGGGGAGAGGTACAAAAGGAAAAGGAGTGGAAAAAGAAAGAAAGAGCTGTAGGAGTTTCCCAGTGCACCCCCAAGTCTTGGTAAAGGCACAGATGAGGTAGAGAGCCCCATTTTACCCCTTTGACTCAGCCCTGCAGTCACTGCTTTGGGTTTAGCTGCAGAGATGCCCTTAATGATGATCTTTTGTCCTTTTAATTTTTAGCATAAGATTTAAAACACTCCAAAGTGTAATTCACCGCCAAGTCAGTTCTCTTTGCTCTGGAAGCTGTCATTTTAAAGAGAAATAATTACAAATAGTTCATCCCAGTAACAGGAAAACAAGAATCAGCATTTCTTTAGAACGTTCCCATAGAGAGGGGACTGATTTATATGTCCAGGAGAAACTCAGGCTCTGTGGAAGAGTCCTGGGCCAGGCTGAATCTCCTGTCATGAAGGGGAGCACGATGTTACCCAGAAACTCAGTGAATTTAAGCTTTTGAGGTGCAAATTAACTTGAAACTTGCACAGAATAACCAGAAATGTTCTCCAGCTCTTTAAACAAATCCTCAAAAAGGAGCCAAATCCAAATGAAGCAAACACTCACCCCAAAACCCAGAAGTGCAGCTGCTCAACCATCCCCTGAGTTAGCAAAGGCTGATTAAGGCACAGACAAGACATATTTATATTTATATTTATTGGTACCTGTACCCTGGCACAGCTGCCCAGGGAAGAAGTGGAATCCCCGTCCCTGGAGGGATTTAAAAGCTCTTTGGAGGTGGCACTTGGGGACATGGGGCAATGGTGGTCTTGGCAGTGCTGGGGCATGGTTGGACTCCATGATCTTAAAGGTCTTTTCCACCTAAAAGATTCTGTGATTCTATGAAAGAATGAATCACTCTCAGCCTGGGAAGGTCAGGGGCTCAGGTGTCTCGACACTGCACAAATGAACATTTGGCCAACATCATAATTCAGCCAATTTCTCACCCATCCCACCCCCAGCACTCAACACCAAAAGATCCCACACTTTAAAACCTGTTCTGGAAGAAAAGACAATGAGAGACTGCGTCAGAAATGACATTTGAATATAAAATCTGGAGTGACTCTTGTCTGATGTGATTTTCCTGATTCTTTTTGCAGTTAGTCAGCTCTACTGTATGATCTAAATTCCTCTGTCATGCCTCCCTGGGAGCCTGCCTGTCTCTTTTCTATAGGGCTGCGCTCTCTCAGTGGGTGACACCCTGTCTCCCATTAATTTGCAGAGGAACTCGAAGCAGGGAGAGCAGCCATGTGAGTGTGAGAAGCTTTAACAAGACCTTTATCATTTCATTTTCCTGTGAAGTTTCTGTAGTGTCACAGAAAAACCAAAGAGAAGTTGACATTAAAGCAAGTCTTTGACGTGATTCAGTCTTCATTCTTCTGTTTCCAAAGGTTGCCCATTGAATTCATGGATTTAAAAGTAAAATATTTCTGAGAGAAGAGAAAAGTGACTTTTTATCTGGGCAGACAGTGATAGGGCGAGGGAGAAGGGTTTTAAACTTACAGAGGAGAGATTTAGATTGGATATTAGGAGGAAATTGTCCCCTGTGAGGGTGGGGAGGCCCTGGCACAGGGTGCCCAGAGCAGCTGGGGCTGCCCCTGGATCCCTGGCAGTGCCCAAGGCCAGGCTGGACACTGGGGCTTGGAGCAGCCTGGGACAGTGGGAGGTGGGGTGGGACTGGATGATTTTTGAGGTCCTTTCCAATTCAGTCCATTCTGTGACTTCATGAACCTAGTGAACATACAGAAGATACCAGGAGCAGGGCATTTGCCTGGTGGAGCTGTAGGTGCCAGCATTTAATGATTAGGATTTGATTTAAATCCCAGAGGAATGAAGCAGAATTCGGCTGAAAGCAGCTGCATGTTTTGTGCAACAGCTTATGATGCCTTAACAGTAGATGGTTGCTTATTCAGTGGTTGTGAAATGTGTTTGGTAATGACTTTTACTGCTCAAGTTAACTTTGAAGGACCCTGGTGGAATAAATCAAAGTCACATTGCTATTCATTTCTTTAGTCCTTGTGATTCTTAAACGGTCTCGGTATCAAATGGAACATGTCACTGTTTGTTTTGATAATCTTCATTTATGCTGTCTTCAAATAACCTCTTTTGCTGAGGCATCACATTCCTCCTTCTAAAAACCCTCTCCAGAAGCTGATAAAATTGCATTCCAAGTGGATCTGAGCAAGTAATGAGAACCGCATGGGCCGGAATAATTGTTTGCCTTTTCAAGTCCCAAATTACATTTCACATCATTTTTTGCTCCACTTCTGGAGTGGACTGTGTGAATCCTTATTTTTAGTTTTAGTTGACAGCTTCAGAGTATTCAGAGAAATATAATCACTGCTCAGTAAGTGGGGGAGATACTGGAAAAATAAAGAAAGTCTGAGCTCAATTTGCTGTGTGTCTGTAGCTCAGTGAGGAGTTTCTGCCCTGACCAGATAGCCTGAATTTCAAGGCATCATCCACTGAGTCAGTGGTAAATTATATGGAATTATTTAGCTGTTTTCTTAATCTTCAGCCCTGCATTTTTTTTCCATTTGAGTGAGAGGTTGTGTTCTTTGTCTGACATCAGGTTCAATTACACTGAATTCTCTAAGTATTCCATCAATTACTGTTGCACAAAGATAAATCCATCTGTATCAGACCAGTATCTAGATAAGATATCTCATTATGTAGGTGTTGTGCAGGATAAACTGCCTGTCACAAGATTTTTATATCAAGATTTTAAAATTCAGGAAAATTTTTTTTTAAAAGAGACATTTTGTGAAAAGATAAAATTCTTTTGAGTTAATTCCAATTTCAGAAGGAACATTTTGACTTTTTCAGAATGACTGTATTCTCTTCTTCATTTTGTTTGCTATTTGAGAAATTATCTACTAAAAATATTAGCCCAGATAAATGAAAGAAGAAACTCTTAAATCTACCCCAAGTCATGTATTAAGGCCTCCATTAGTACATAGATAATGTTTTAGACAGTTTTACCTTTCACTTCTTTTTATTCTAGAGTTTGGCTTAGATGATGCTGAAAGAGTTATTTAAAGTGAATATATTCATGCTCGCTTCTAGAGCAGGCAGCTGTACACAGTAATTCCATTTACTGACTGATAAATAGTGGATCATGCATTTATATTA
Organism: Hypocryptadius cinnamomeus; assembly: GCA_013400635.1. Taxonomy (NCBI): domain Eukaryota; kingdom Metazoa; phylum Chordata; class Aves; order Passeriformes; family Zosteropidae; genus Hypocryptadius; species Hypocryptadius cinnamomeus. The sequence continues at coordinate 67,401 of VYZP01027978.1, read as the reverse complement.
CATGTTTATGCCTTCAGGGAAAGCTTTCTTACAAGTGTAGTGGATTTTTTCCCCCTCAAGGAAAATGATCAGTGTGGAAAGGTCTCTTACTTGTGGTTAAGCCAAAACATCATTCTGATCAGCAGCCTGTAATCAAACCATGCAGTGAATTTCTCAGAAATGATTGTCCCAAAAATCAGCATTTAAACGTGGATTAATGTTAAAATTTCAAACTGACACTTTCAACATTTAGAGTATTTATAGGTTAATAAGAGGCCATGGAAGATTTTGGCTTGCTTTGGCCTTTCATTTTACAAAGGAGATTTTTAAAGGTTCTTGGTTTTTCTTAAAAGGCTTGTGAAATCTTGGACATTCAGATATTAAACAGTCTGAAGCAAATTAAATAGACTGAGTGAAATCTCTTGCTGCATTTTTAATTTGCCTCCTGACACGAAGAACTTCTCACTTCTCCCTCACCACACTCATCCTCACCCATAAATTATTGCCCTTTCCAACACTCCATGTCTGGTGACCTCTCTCTGCCTCTGCTGGCACTTGGGACTTTGGGGGATTTCTTGAACAGCAGAATTTTAAGCCCCAATAAAGAGATGTTCACAGCTGCTCAATGGTTTCAAATGTCTAATGGGGAAACTGGGTGGCCAGAAAGGCTGTCCTGAAATTCCCACTCTGCCCTATACAAGGATGAATTTAAAACTGAGTTTATTTAACAAGAGAGTAACTTCAGCTGCTAAACTTATAAAACATTTCAAAGGACAGGCAATAGGACCTTAGAGGGGGAATGTGTGCCTTGAGTTGGGTTTATATGCTGAATTGACTGGTTCTCCTGTGGATTTTGTTTTGAAGGATCACTCAGAAAACCCTCTGGGTGCAGCAGTGACGCTGGCTCACGAGCTGGGGCACAATTTTGGGATGAATCACGACACACTGGAGAGGGGCTGCAACTGCAAAGCTTCCACAGATAAAGGGGGCTGCATCATGAACCCCTCCACTGGGTAAGTGCCAGGCTCAGACTGGCAAGCTGCACAAGCTACAGCTACAGTGGGACAGCTGTGGCTTCATTTTGTGCCTCAGGAACATTGAAAGGTAACAAAGAAAAGGTTTTTCAGCACCTGTTAAATCTTGTTGCAGTTACCCTCCTCAAGGTCAAAAAATTAGATGTTATCAGAGCAGATGTACTATTGCACCTTTCTGTTTCTAGGTTAACAATGTGAGAGACAAAAATGCTGTAAGAAACTGGGTAATTTAAAAAAATACAAAACTAATCCACAACTAAACAAACTGTGTTGCAAGTGTTGAATCAGAATTTCACCTCCTCTCATCTTGCCAGCTGAGCATCAGTCACAGTAGGAAATGAGCCAAGACTGAGATGAGTGGGTAGGAAATTCAGTAATGCAGGAAATGCACTCTTAGGCTCTCTGCAAACTCTTTGTCTCGTGCAGAGCAGGTTTTTAGTTCTGCACAAACTTTTGTTGCAAGTGTAAAGCACTTTTAGCTGGTGAGAAAATGAAATCTGCAATGTCAATGGGATTAAGGCTGTTCTGTATCCAGAGGGAGATCTTGCAAGAAAAGAGATTAGAAATGCGGGAAATACAAACCTGTGAACCTGTGGTCATTTCTGGGGGTGCAGGGCCAGCAGCTGGACTCGGTGCTCATGGTGGATCCCTTCCAGCTCAGGAAATTTCCTGATTCCCTGTCACAACTGAGGGGTGGCTCTGCTGCTGGCAAAGGCACTGTGCCAAGGCACAAGAGTGTTCTGTAGACACAAATTTCAGGCACCCTGGGCAGAGTGAGCTGTCACTGCTTGCAGGGATGTATTTTAAATTCCTGTTCAAACTGAAGGATATGAGGAATGAGTTCTCCATGTCCCTGTTCGGACTTGGCTGAAAGGATTAAATTGAAGTAAGATTTGCCAGTTCAACTGCCTGTGACTGGAATCCAGTAAGAACCAGCGGGGCAAATATCTGCCAGCAGTGTAGGTACAGCTGGATGTGCCTTAGGACAAGAGGATGGTCTGGATGTCCTCTGATGTCCCTTCCAGCTCCAGTGTTCTCTCTCTGTGCTCAAAGTTCATCTGTTGCTTAAAAACCTCTTCTGGGAATTGTGATCAGCTCTCCCTCTGCCTTTTCCAGGACTGCAGGTTTCTGGGAAGGAAGGGAAGCAATGTGGGAGAGGCCAGGGAGGGCTGGGCAGGGTTGTTCCCTGCTGGTCAGCCCAACAGCAGCCTTGGAATTCCTTCAAAGGCAGAGCTGTCACCCTCCATCAGGGCAGAAATCAGGGCTGTGGCCAGAGGCCAAACACAGCAAGTTGAGAGACAAACAAAAGAGAGTTGTGAGAGTGGAGGAGAATGAGAGGGGTTTCTGCAGTCTGGGAAAGAAAAATAACTCAGCTCTTCTGAGACAACGGGTGGTAATCATCCCCATGGGATTCATCCTGCACAGGTCAGGGCTCTGTCACACTCTGGGGACAGAGTGAACTGGGAGCGGGCTCTGAGCTGAGCTGAGCTGAGCTGAGCCCTGGGCAGGCAGGGCTGGGCTCTGAGCTCTGCTGAGCCCTGGGCAGGCAGGGCTGGGCTCTGAGCTCTGCTGAGCCCTGGGCAGGCAGGGCTGGGCTCTGAGCTCTGCTGAGCCCTGGGCAGGCAGGGCTGGGCTCTGAGCTCTGCTGAGCCCTGGGCAGGCAGAGCTGGGGTCTGAGCTGAGCTGAGCTGAGCCCTGGGCAGGCAGGGCTGGGCTCTGAGCTGAGCTGAGCTGAGCTGAGCCCTGGGCAGGCAGGGCTGGGCTCTGAGCTCAAGGAAATATTCCAGGTTTTGTCAGTTCAGCTGAGTTACTGGTTCTGCACCCAGCTGCTCCACTTGGCAATAAACACAGGGATGCTCTCAGGACAGAGATTTCTGGACACTTTCTGAACTCATCTGATGAGAGGGACATTCAGTAGCTTCTTGCTCATTCTTCCTTCACGCTGGAGTCCTCTGGGTGTGTCTGACCCTGTCCTGGCTGCTGGATGTGCCAGTCCAGACACAGCTTGGGCTGGCTCAGGGCAAGGTCAGAGCAAGGCTGTGCCCACTCAGGGTTCCTCAGGATATGAGGAGTTGGATATCCCATTCCTCATCCCAAGCTGCTCAGCTCCCTCACTGGGGTTCCTGTAGCCCCTTCCAGGCTGAAGGCTCTGCCCACCCCCAGCACCCCACAGGTTTGAGGGATTTTCACGTCCCCCTCTTTGGATTTTCACCAAACTCTGCATTCAGCTTGTGCCTGAGGAGGAGCTGTGGCCCCACAGCTGTGAGCAGGCTGATTGTTTGCACTGATTATTGATTCAGAAATGGAAACTTCAGCTTTGGGTTTATAGCCTTGGGCTTTATCTCCACACCGTGCTGTCAGTCTGTGACAAATATTCCTGGAGAACACTTCATGCCTTGAGCCAAGCTGCATCTCACCCATTTCAAATTAACACTTTGAATATTTAATTACCCAACATGTCTCACCAATAGCAATATTCCCCCGAGCACCATTATTGAAAGAACACTGAAAAGTTTTCTTCTCTGGAAGTGCTTGTCTGTTAAGGGAAGGCCAAATGAATGTTCCTGATCTCAAGTGCACTCTGGAAATAGCCAAAAAATCAAAACTAAGAGAATTTCATGTCCATTTAGAGAGACAGCCTGCTCTCAGTGTACTCACTGCACTGCCTCTGTGCTTTTCTAATTGGTTTAAGGTAGATTTAATGAGTGGAATAAGGAAAAATCTAGCTGAAGTTAGTGTAAAAAGCACTGAGAAGTCCTTATCTGATGTCTACAAAATACAGGAAATATCTAAGTTATAGCAGAAAGGCCTCTGTGAATTTAACTTTGGAGTCATTGGTGTGGTCGTGCACAAAAGGGAATGTTTTAAGGCTGTTGACTTAAAAGGGATTTCATCAATTATTGTAATTTCTTTCTGTTCTTCAGTTTCAGTCTTTGAAGAGGTCTTGGAAATTTTGTCTTGGTGGGAAAAAACCTCCAGGGATCAGGGTGGAATTTAAACTCTGTTGGATCTGTCCTTTAATCAGCTTTCTATAGGTTTTTTTCTTAAAAGATACCAGCAAGATGAGCACCAGTTGTGTGTGAGCTACAAATGTCTAAAAACCTACTTCTTTAGCAAAATGTATTTTTTATAACATGGAATCAAGCACAAAACCCCACAGATCTGTGTCAGGACAGGACTTTGAGAGATTCAAATATCTGCTATGAAAATCACATAAATCCTTCTGTAGAAACAGGGGTGGTTCCCCCGTTTATATTGATAGTATAAAAATACTATCAATAAGGAATATTTAGTACTAAAGTTAGTACTTACTACTACAGAATATTAATATTTAAATATATTTCATATTGATACTAATCATATCAGTAAGGAATATTTAATACATATTCTCCTCTTTTTTATGCATCTGTTGTAATGATATTCCTCTAGGTTTTTTCATTGTCTTGTACAAGGAGAGTTGCAAGTGCCAAAGAAGGAATATTAGAGAGATTTGTGAATCTTTTTACTGAGATCTTATTATCTGGAAACTAAGGGACTGGGCTGAGCCAGTGAGGCCACTTCAGTATTCCACTTTTTTTCCCAAATATCTCCCTAAAGTGTCGCCTCTTAGGAGTGAAAATATTCCTCCTGCCAGGCAGAAAAATACCCAAGAGTTCTGGGGCAGCCCAAGGCATTGGGCTGGATTTCTACCCTTGCAGATGTGAGCAGAATTTAGCACTGCAGAGTAGAATGCTGCCAATTAGCAGCACTTGTTTATTTAATAATTTTGGAAATGCAATTTTTACACGTCCTTCTTCATCAAAATTGAGCACAGGGCCTCCCATGGGGTTTGAAGCCAGGTGAGCTCCCACTAAGAAATTGAAATATTGACTTCAGATATGTTTGAGATGTTTTTGCCTGCTTTAAGGGAAGCAAAATTTTGCTAGTTGGTGTTCTCCCCTCCTGTAAACTCAAGGGTTGAACTTCCCCTCTCCCACTTTCCTGTGTCCTTGAGTGCTGTGCTCTTTTAGCTTCCACACAGGAGATCCACACAGGGAACTTGTCTGCAGGGAAATTTGCTCTTCCCTCCCTCTCACAGGGACTGCTCCTTGATGCCTTTCCCTTTCCTCTTCCTGGGTGAGGTTGGTGAGAGCAGGAATCCTCCCAGGATGGGCAGTTTCACCAAGCCCATTCAGATGCTGATCCTACAGTTGTTTTTTCCCTTTGGGATGCCAAATACCTACAATAAAATCCACTTTCACTGGCCCCTGGTGGAAGCATTTTCTCTTCCCAGGTTCATTTCTTGTTGCTGGATTATCCCAGCCAGGGCTGATGGAAATGGTTCCCAGGACAGAGCCATGTGTTCCATCTCTCTTTGCCTTCCCACAGACACAGGCTGGTGGAAAATGGGGAAGGGGCTGCTTTGGGGTGTTCCCCTCCAATCCCCCTTGCACCTGGGTGTGGGAATGGTGGAGATTTCCTCAGGTCTGTCCTACTGCCCTACACCCCATCGATTCCTCTGTACATTTATTATGAGATGGAGCACCTCACATTGATCTGGGAGGTTCTCCTCAAAGCCCATGACGGAGGAAAGATTAAATAAATGCAAAATAAGTTAAAATACTCAGGAAAATATAAATTCTGAATGGGCTGTTGTTTCAAGATATGTAATGAGTGTAGACAGTCAAGAAGTGGAAAATCTGATGTGTGAGAGAGCATGGCTATTGATATCTGCTTAACAACTTCTGAATGAAAGAACATCTCTTGGGAAGCTTTTATTTTAATCTAGGCCCCTAGCAGACCTGGCTTTTCTGTTTTCCACGAGTTCCAAGGCATATTCTGATTTCCATCCCTTGATGACCCACAGGAAGGTCTGGGCCAGGCACAGGAAGGAGGAAGCAGCTTCGTTAGGATACTTCCCCTCACAACAACTCCCTTTTGTCTTGTTCCTTCTGTGTGATGCTCCTCTTGGAAAGTCAAGAATTGAACCCCTCTGCCTGCCTTTTTTACCCCTCTGTTCGTATCTTCAATCTTGTGTTCCCATTTCCACTTTTCACAGCTAGGATTTGAAGGCACTCTGTTTCTCTCTCAGATTTTAAATTGGATTTACTCAGATAAATATGACTGTAAGTATTACAGGGAAGTGGGGCTTGTGCTGTGACACTGCTGGTGGAAATTCCTGTTCTGTGTAGTGATGACCATGAGTGGAAAAAAAAGGAGAAATGAGATCGATTTAACCTCTCAGCTACAGATTATTATTTTAGAGGATTTTTATGGGATGGTGCCTCACAGGAAACAAAGAACAGCTAATTTTGAGTAATTGCCTTTCAGTACACAGTTTCACTTTAATTATTGAGTTTTTGGAGGCAGGGTCTGGGAGAGGAGGCCAATTAGGAACCCAGAAAGAGCACAGAGTAGAAATCATAGTAGAAAAATATGGTTTCATTTACTGTTGTAATTTGGAGAAGACATTTTTTCTAACCAGTCCCAAAAAAAACCCCTGCTGTTATCAGTAAATTTTTAAGTAAAATTCAAACTTTTATGTTAGAATTAAAGCAGGGAGACAATGGGAAGCTGCCTATTTGTGAATGAGAGTGAGAGCAAAGGGGATCTGTTAAGACTCAGCTGAGTGGCAGCCCCAAATTAAACTAATGACTCGAATTAAGCACTGCTGAGGGGAAATGGGGGGAAATTAACCATGGGAAGGACCATCAGGTGGGCTTCTTCCAGGTACCACTGAAAAAGAGCCTGAGTACTTACTGGGTTTTAATTCCCTCCAGGAGCAATTAGATATTCTGCACTGAACACTGAGTACATCAGCAGTAATTAAGGTGAGATAAAATATTTAAGTGGAAACAGAGTGGCTTTTTCCTGAGCAGTAGTACAAGGTGTCTGTGAGGAGCTCAAAGTGACACCAAGAGTTGCAGCAAATGTGAACGTTCCTGTTTGCCACCCTGGGGGTGAGCTGGGCCATGGATCTGCTGTAGAAGTGCTCCAGGTACCCTTGGATGAGTTTAGGAAACATTTGGTATTCAGAGGTCAATTCCTTTGCTGTGGGATCTGGGAGAAGTTATCCCTGAAAGGCAGCTCTGCTGCAAGTGAGGAAGGGTTCATTTGATGCTTTGCTCTCATGTGTGGGGGGGTGTATCACACTTTATTTTGTGGTTTTTTTATAAGTAAACACCCATTTCTACTGGCAAAGAAAAGCTGGTTTTATTGGCTCCTCTCTATTGACAGCTTCTGTGGTAGCAAATGTATTATCAGAGACATCTAAAATAGCTTTTATTGTTTTCTCTTCCTGCCCTCAGTCCCATTTTGTGCTTGTTTCATACTCTGGAAGGTCTTGCTGATTTTCCTGGTCTAAGGGCTCAGACTTTGAAGATTTCTCTGGAGTTTGTGCTCAATGTGAGGGCAGGGTTGGCAGAAGCTTTGGCATTCAGGTGCAGCTGTAATTGCAGGAGTCCAGCAGCAGAACTCCCTCTTCCCCAAACTTCTGGGCTCCAAGGACGCATCTGGAATGTTCCCTGGGCTGCCTTACGAAGGCTGTNTCAGAATCTGAAAATAGAAAAGCCAAAACCTGCGGCATCACCCAAAGCCACTGAGGTGCCACAACCTGGATTAGTGACTATTTGTTAATTAAGTGTTAGCTCACAGGTGTGTGAACTGTATCTGTGTCCAGGATCTCTGTCCAAAGCCATCTGATATTTTTGGTGGAATTATGGGCTTGGGAAGAGAAACTGGTCTCTGCACTCAAACCCCAACCTGGTTTTCTCCTGTGCTGCAGTTTGCTTCCACCTTGGTGGACAGGAACAGCATTTCTGGGAGAGATGGGAAAATCCAGGTGATGTGAGCCACCCAAATGGAAAGCAAGGTTCGTGGAGGCAGGAGGATGTACATGAATGAGGGTTCCTCAGGGATCTGCCCAGGAGTGCAGATCTCCTGCTGGAACTGGTCTGGAGGAACAGCAGGGCTGGCTCAGGCTGAGGGGATGCAGCAGCTCCTTCACTGCCCCATCGGGGCAGTGTCTGGGGGAGCAGCACCCCGGAATTAAAGTGCTCACAACTCCTGTCCTTTGATGGTGCTGGAGGTCTGTGCTTCCCTGTGGATCCCTCATTACCATTAATGAGGTTTAGGGCTGCACATCAAAAGCAGGCCAGTGGCAGCAATGCTGATTTTACACTGCATGAGTGAATATTTGCATCTTAGAGGGCTCCTGGAGAGCTGCTGGGCTCAGTGGGTTTAGGTCTTCAAGGGTTTTCTGAGGAGGCTTCTTATTTTGTCATCTGCTTTTGTTTGATTTTTGAGCTGCCAGGGGAAAAAATATTTATTTAACTACTTTATAAACATGTAGTTAAATAAATAAAACATAGTGAAAATCTCTTAAGGACAAGTTGGGAAAGTACTCATCACTTGTGCCATTTGTTGTATTAAGTATTAGTTTCAATCACTTTTCTCCTTTTTGAAAAATGATCTCAAGGAAGCAGAACATAAGGTCACCCTCATTTTGGTCATTCAAAGGCTGAACTGGAGTCTCCAGATGTGAAAATAGACACCCTCCAGAGATTTCCAGCACACAGCCAGGTATGCCATGAAAACAGCGTCAACTTGAAGGGAAAAACACTTTTTCCAGCACTTCTCCAGATTTGAAAAAAAACCCCAAATAAATAAATAAAGCTTAAAAAAAGACAAAAGGTCAGGGTGAAATGGGAAAGAAATCAGAAATAGAGTGTGGGAAAGGACACTTCAGTCTACTGAGTGGTTCTGTTTTTTTTCTTGGAGACTCTTGCAGCACGTTGTAGCTGCAGAGCTGTTAAATGTTAGATAATCAAACCATTAGTAGTTAGCACAGAATTCCCTGACCCCTCTCAGTCGGTTTTCAGCTGTTCAGACCTCACTTTGCATTTTTCTGTCTGGCAGCTTAGAGCCATTAAACTCCAGAGTCAGCAGAACTATCTGGAATTACCTCTGTTACAATTTGAGGAAAATGCAATTATCTTTCAGATGTAAACAGTTTCTAATTAAACTCTGAAGCTGTTTATGTTTCCCAACCAGTCTGAGCTGAACTGGGCACAAAGACAGACTTCTTTGTTGTCTTTTTCTTTTTTTAATAAAGTTGATATACTGATGTAATAAATTACTTGTGACAGAGCTAGGTCTGTTGTGCCAGAAGTGCAACTGCTTTTTTTTTTTGGAAAAAAACCTTAAGCAACATATCCCTCTGCCCCAGTAATTTAGCACATTGCATTCTGGTCCTTCCTTTAGTAGGAAACAGCCACGAGATTACAGAATAGATTTATGTCAGTCTTTCCCTTCACTCCAAATAGCCCCACGTCTGCAGTGCATTTGGCCTTCTTTTTTTGTTAATAATTTCCATGCCTGGCAGATATATTTAATTTTTGTGATAAATAAGATCTGGGTTGAAGAATTAGTAGTGTTGGTTGAAATCCATTTAATTTTTCCCAGTCCTTTGCAGGATTGGGTCACTGTTAACAATTAGCACACAGAACTGTGGGGCAAGAAAAAGGATAATTGCTTTTTATTTAGTTTAGTCTTTCCCATTTCAGTAGATGTGCTGTTAGAAGGGAAAATAATTGGCTTTGCTGGTGTACTCTCAAGGAGAACTCCCAGATTGACAGCATGACTTTGCTGTAAGTGAATCTGACAAGGAGAGAGGTGACTTCTCAAATGAAAACACATTTTACTCCTGGTGTGATTATTTATAGCAGATACTTAAGGACAAGCAGGGGTTTCTGCCACGAGATGTATCCACTTTTCCTGGCCTGGATGCTGGGATGAGAGGGCTCAGCTGCCTTTTGTCTCGTTGCTGTAATATCCATTGGAAATATAGCTCTGAGAGGGACATTTTTCTCCTGCAGTGCTGCTATTGCCATGACCCACGAGAACAAATCATATCAGAACATTTCCCTTTATCTTGGCTGTTTCATCCAAAAAAAAGAAGAAAAACAAACCCCAAACTTTTCAACCTGCGGGGATAAATCTGCAGAGCAGTGCACGGAGAATTAAGCACGCAGTGTCCTGTTTTAATTGGTGTTAATGAATTCCAAATTCCTGGCTTAAAAATGGAAGCATACCTTAAAGGGCAAATCCTTAAGGTCACATGAAAGCTCCTTTTTGAACATGTGTTGTGTGCCCAGGAGCACTTGAAGGAACTGATGTGGACTCGGAAGGCTGAATCCCTGTGATTAACTGGTGCCCACAGCTGCATTTGCCACAGTTGTCATGGGAATCACAGAGCCCTTTGTGCCTGCCATAGATGTGCAAAATGTTGAAAATTTTACCCTGACAATTCCTTCCTGCAGAGTCATTCTTGATCTTTTCTAATGTCAAAGCCTGGCACAGAGTGCTGGGCACGTTTTCCTGGTGGCAGCAATGCAGGGAGGCTCCATTTCAGCCTTTCAAATGGGTGATGCAGCCCCAGTGATGGACTAAGATAAGAAACCACCTATTTTAGAGTAAAGGCTGAAAATGAAGAGGTGAAATAACTTTACTGTCCTGGAGAGCCTTTCTGTCTGCCTCTTTCAGCATGGAAATTGTGTTCATCTCCACCCCTGGCAGCCATCCACCACCAGGTGAGAAATTCAGAGTTGGGAGGAAAACTCCCATGGGCTTCAATAAGGCCAGGATTTCATCAGGACCCACATGGGGGTTTTTTTAGATTTATCAAAAGCCTTTCATTCCTGTGAGTGAAATTTTAATTTGCTCATTAAGGATCCCTAAGTCTTAGATCATGGCTGTATCCATCCTGTCCTTATGGCTTGAAATAATGAAATAAATACAATGTGGATGCTAATTTTTCTTTGTTCCAGCTCTGTGAAAAAGAAAGGGGAAGGTAGAAAAAAATGATTCCTTGTTATTATATATTTAGGATTTTTTTTTTAAGAATTCCATTTCCCCTCACCTGAGGTGTTTTAGGTGATATGGCATAAAGAGCTTTTTTCTCATAACAGAAGAAGGGAATGCTGTGGAAATTCAGACTAATTTCTGGCACTGTTTTTCCTCACTTATCTTTCCTTTGGATCTTCCCAAAGAACAAAAAATTGAGCCATGATGCTTCTGTCTTGGAGCCCTGATTTATTAAGAGCCTGGGTAGTAGAGATGCTAAGTGAAATCAATATGAGCCTGTCCCCCAGGTATTTATTATTCCCAGCTTTTTGCAGGCTCAGATTCTTTTCTCCAGCACTCCCATCTCGCCAAGTGGCATTTCCATGCACTTCATTCTCTGCTCCTGCTCTTCCCAGGGGGCAGCTTCTCCATGTTCTCCATCCAGAGGGCTGATCCTTGGGGTTTGTCTGTGCCAGGAGGGTTCTTGTGGGTCCCTTCCAACTCAGGATTTTCTATGAAATCCCTTCTCCCTGGCCTGGGTTTCTCCTGGTTGGGTTTAGCCCTATTTGGGGTCCATTTCCCTTAACTTGGTGTCATTTGATCTGCTCACCTGATGTCCAGGCTCATCCTCACCCAAATCCATCTCCTGAGCCTGAGTACCCTCTTTATAACTGGTCTTTCCATCAATCTGATTCCCAAAGTCAGATTTTTATTTTTTTTTCATTCCTGGCCCATTGAAAAAAATCAATTCCAAGGTTTTTCAAGGGAGAAAATTAGAATGTAACTGCCTGGAACAAAAGCAGATTGTAAAATCATGTTGGGAAGTAACCAAAGCACCTTTTCCCTAATCAGAAATCAGCAGGAAGCTGATGTTCAGCACTGGTTTGGACCATTTGTCTTTATTTGCTCGTCACATGCTGAGGATGTTGCATTTTGTGTGACAAAATTTAAACTCAGGGCACTCTGCTTGTGCTCCTTATCCAGATTTTCCTTCACTGCTGGGAGCTGCTGGCAGGCCCAGGGTGTCTGCATCCTGCTTTTCCTTAGCCTGGGACCAGACCTGACCTGGCCTTTTCATCCCTCCCTCTGCTCTGCCTTGCTTCTTGACTTTTCCTGTAGTCAGCATTGGATTAGCCTCAAATTCTAAGCAGCAGATTGTGAAACCTGAACTCTCAGCAATCCAGCAAATTTTTATTAATGAGGTAGTGGTCTAAAAGGAAACAGAGCAAAAGATGAGCCAGAGGCAAATTCAAACTGATTACAGCTCCTTGCCTTGGCTGTCTGGTTTCCAACAGGAAGAACAGTTGTCTGAGTTCAATTCCCATGGAGCTTTTGCAATGCAGATAACTCCAGCACAGAGTCAGGATCCTGTCAGGGGTGATAAATTGGTTTAGTATTGCTTCACCCCCAGAACACAAAGGGAAGTCACAACAGGCCTCTTCTCCAAGAAAAAACTTCTCTGACCGTCTATTTGTCAAAGGGAAAGTAACTGCTAATAATGTTTTATTTGGCAGTTTTGTGACTGCCACAACAGTCTATACTGTACAAAGCCATTAAGTGTTGTTCCCTTGCAGAATGGATTTTTGGGAACCATCCAGGCATTTGTTCTGTCGCTGCTTTCTGCCCTGAAGTCCCCCATTCAGTGTTGTAAATCTGCCTTTTTGAATATTCCAGGTAGTTAAAATTTCACCTTCCGTGTAATGGGAGAGGTCAAGCCTCAGCTGGGGCTGTGTCAATCCAACCTGGGCACCCGAAGGGAGATTGCTGGAATTCATTCTGGGAATCTGCACTGTCCCCAGGGGAAAATTAAAACAAATTAAGGCATTTGTGAGCAAAGCTTAAACATTTCCTTGGAAACATTTCCTTCAATAAGCCTGGAAATTCCAGTGTAGCACAACAAGGCATCCAAGCAGACATCAATTAAATGAACCACCAGTGTGATATATTCCCAGTTATTTATTGGAAGGGTTAGCAGCCACCATGTAGTGAACGTGACAAAAGCTGTAGGAGAAATCTGGGCTTGTTTTGAAGTCACTGACCATGAACTCAGACAGAAGAGCTTTGATGTCATCTCTAACTGCATGGCCCAATTCTGTGCTCTACTTTATCGATGCTCTAGGGATTAAAACTCTAAAAGAGGAGCAAGGGAGTGAAAAATAGGCTAGAAAAATAAGTATGGTTAGTCAGACACCCTCTACCTTTTGAAGCAAACTTCCCCTTTAAATACTTTATCTGTAGATAAAACCACTCTACATTTTTAGCTAAATCCTTCCAAATCACCTGAAAAAGATGTGCCCCATCAGCTCTGGGACTGATGTTTTGGACAAAGCTCTGCCATGTGCTGCTTCCAAGAGCCCAAAGGCTCCTCCAGTTTTCCCCCCACTCCTAATTTTCCCAGTTTGCTGTTTGCAAAAGCTTTAGGTGGGAAACAATCTGCAGATATCTGTAACTCTCCCTTTATTGTGCTGGTGGGGTCAAAAACTGCATTTGTGCCTTTCTCCCTCAAAAGTACTTAGAAATTAAGACATTGTTTAAATAATGGATTAAAAAGCCCTCCCATATTATGGCACTTGTCTAATTAATAGATTAAAAAGTCCTTCCACATTATGGCACATGTCTAATTTGAAACAATTGCTACTAAAACCTGAGGTGTAGGAAATAACATGTAGTGACAGAACTTGATACATGAAGGGATCTGTAGTATTTGAACACCTATTTCAATATCAAAGAAAACTGGATTTTATCTGCTGCTTGACACCTAATTCTGTGAAGTTCTTTATGCTTGCTAATTCATTAACATACTTGCTGTACAGAAGAGCTGGAGTGTCAAAAAATGTCATCTCATAGCAAATTCACTTTTATTCTGGTAGGCTGATCTCTCTTAGGAGCCCATAAAAAGTTGTTTTCAAAAGCTGGAGAGCAGTAATAATGTCTAGAAGGTTAAAACCAAGGGGATGCTTTTGAGTGCAAAAGAATTATGTCAATTAGATCAGGAGTTAGAGGAGGCTGGAAAATTGTCACAATTCCTTGAAATCAACACCTCCCTGGCTCTAGAAACATTCATGCTGCTTGAGTTTCTGCCTTCTAGAGGTTTATTCTTGGGTTTCTTCCTCTAGTGCTGCCATTTTTCCATGGAAAAATCAGTTCCACCTGTATTACCAAAAACCACCCTATCTCTATTCTTTAATTTAATCCCCCCAGCCCCTTATTTTTATGTTCTTATGTAAAACTGGAATATGCAACAGAAAATTCACATATTTCTGTGTCAGGCATTTTCTAGAGTCTGAACAAGGGGGAGCTCAAACTCACCTCTCCATACTCCAGTAGAAGGGTCTGTATTGCTCATGCCCTCCAATTGTGATTCAAAAATCAGGAATTTTGGAGATTAAGGAGAGTAAATATTCATACTGTTGAATCTCAAAGGGTCCTTGGATCATGACAGACACAAAGTCACTGTGGTGGTCAGTTCAGACAAGGTGTTGTCATGGAAAATGCTGGAAGTTCAGGTGTTGGACTAGGGAAACTTCTGACTCAGCACCTCTCTTGCCTTCAAGCACCTTCATGCTCCTAAAAAGCACAGCTGATGCCAGAGCTGTTTCCAGATATGGCCCCTCAGGTGTGGGTTCTCAGGAATTTTGGGCCAAGTTCAGTCCCAGTTTCCTGTACCTTTGGAAATTAGTTAGCCAACAGTTGTTTCCATGAGCATGCTCAAAGAAAAAAAAAAAAGTCCTTTTAAAAATTAATATAATCTCCAATTATCATATTACCTCAGGGAGGGAGGTCTGGTGGTACTTAACAGAGCTCTTTGGTGCTCTTGTGCATTTTAATTGAGTGAATAATTGTAAAACACTTCAGGGTCTTTTAGTAAAAGGCTCTGTATAAACATTGCCATAATGCTGAATAATCAGGTTGTGATGTGAACTGGAAGAAATGAACCCTATAAATAGATGTGTATATACATACAGTATCTGTGTGTGTGTGTGTACACCAACATTTGGGACAGAACAATGCAGTTCCTTCAGAAAAATCCTGCAGCTCTTGAATAAGAAATAGAAAGTGAGATTGGATAGTGATAATCATAATAGTCAAAATTATTTCAAGATATGGTGAGCCTGTAGTTTATCCTGCTGTGCAATGGATAGAGAATTCCCAGAATCATTGTGTTACCCCTTGGGTGGTTGGGAAACACAAATCTGTGGTGTTTGATGGTGGAGGAGCTCAGGGGAGCTGGACCTGAGGTTCTGAGGTGTGGACAGGCAGGATTTGGAGGAACCAAAGGAGTTCCACCTTTCCTGAGGTGCTGCTGCAATGCAGCTGGAGAGGTTTGGGTCTCCTGCAGCTCAGGGCACTGCTCCTCCAGGCATGTTCCAGATGGAGCAGTGGGAAAGACAGGAATGGGAACATCCCAGCAGCCTGAGCAGTGGGAATGGCAGGAATGGGAACATGCCAGCAGCCTGAGCAGTGGGCAGGACAGGAATGGGAACATGCCAGCAGCCTGAGCAGTGGGCAGGACAGGAATGGGAACATGCCAGCAGCCTGAGCAGTGAAAAGGACAGGAATGGGAACATGCCAGCAGCCTGAGCAGTGGCACCAGTGCTGGATGTGCAGCTGATCTGCTGTGACCTGCACGGATCAGCAGCCACTGCCTCTCTCCTCAGTGCTCTGCCTGTCTCATCTCCTCAGCCTGTAATTTTCTGGGGCAGTGGCTCAGTTCCTGTGCTTGAACTCTCCTGTCATTCAGTCCCTGAGGAAGGGGAATTCCTCTGGAATGGAGGTGACGGAGATGAGCTTTTATATTTCGTGACAAAGAAAAAAAAGAAAAAAGAAAAGAAGCCTGTGCTGGGCAACGAGGTGCTGGTACAAAGAATTGTCTCTTCTTAAATGGGACTTGACAGAGTGCTGATGCCACTTCACTTAGTTAATGGAAGGAGCCATCTAATACAGGCTAAATGCAGAGCTGCCTAAAGGAACCTGGCATTTGGAGGGCTGGAGTGCTTGAAATATAAATGAATGGGACAAGCCCAGGCTCTGTTTCCCAAGGAGTCGATTACCAGGGATCCTCTGACAACTGTGAAGGTCTTATTTGCAGGAGCAGGCAGAGCTATTTTTGTTGAAAACTGGGATATTTGTTGCTGGGGATTAAACACATCTTTTAAGCACCAAGGACACACCAAGGAATGCTGTGGATTCGAGAGGGGCAGAAAGACTGAAGTGGTTTTCCTTGCTGTAAAGCCACTGAGGAGACTGATGGTAGTGCTGGGAACAATTTGAGTTCTGTAGAGTTGTACCCACAGCCAGAACAGTTTGACAAAATGATCCATTGTGTATTAAATCTACAGATTCAGACAGTGTAAAAAATGCATGGGACACAGCATTTTGGAATAAGAGTGAGGCTGGACTGAAGTGTCCTTTCTCTTTCCAACTGTAAAAAGAAATAAGGATCTGTAACAGAAAATGTCTTGAGTGGAGATGAATGGAGTATAAAGACTGCTAATGAATTTTTTACCTCTGGAATGTTCTCTCATGGCATTTGTGAGCTGGTTTTCCAACAGAGTAAGTGTCTGAGCTACCAGAGGAAGCATAAATGTCCCTGTTTAGGTATCACTGAAATCTTGGAGACAGGTCAAGGGCTGACTTCACTGTGGAGACCCCATTTCCTCCCACCCTAAGGCAGCTCCTTCCAGGGGAGATCAGAAGCCTTTTCACAGGATAGTGGGAGGAAGCTCCTGCATTTGTTCAGAGGATTAATTCCTTTCACATCACCATTCCTGTAGCATTTTTCACAAGCTCCAGATCCACTCCAACATTGGTTTGAGCACTGCTGACATCTGATATCTGTGACTTCCCATCCCATCTGCCAGGCATTTCATTCTTCTGATGAAACAGCTTTAGAATTGCAAAGACAGACAAAATACATCCTAAAATCACAACAATCAAGAGCTGTGGCTGTTACATGGAACTTTATTGGTGAAGAAAAGGAGACTGGTTGTGTATCAGAATATCACATTAAAGATCAATCAGGTTTCCAATGAAATACCAATTGGCACAAATTGATGGGGGATCTTTTGCATGGTGTGGTTACCCTGAAGTTTCTCTGTTTCCACCAGCTGGGTTCATTTCTGGGTTTTTTATTGCTTTGTTTGGGGATTACTTGGTAGAGGAGAAGCGTTTCAGGAAATGTCCTCATGTGCCATGTGCTGCTCTGATGTCAGCTGAGGAAACCAGCATCAGGAGCAGGAAAAGCCAGAAGATGAATGGATCTCTGGGTTCAAAATAGGAAACAGCTTGAAGTTCCTTTGGGGGGGGAAACATAAAGCTCATTCATCAGCAGTGACACCATTTCACCTCTGGCAAAGAGAGAGGAGTCTGCCCTCCTGCTGATGGACAGACACACCTCACATCCGTGCCAATGATCCTGGGAATCTAGGCATGCCAAGGAACAGCCCTGAAACAGTGACAGTTTTGACTGGTGAGCTGTCCTCGTGATCTGTGTGTGGCTGAGAGGTGTCACGTGGAAATCTGCATTAACTGTGCTCCTGAATGGATTTCATTCCCTATGAGGTGTGTCTCTCCTTGTCTCACCCCAGTGGGTATCAAAGCAAAACTGACGAGCAGGATCTTGCCTGGATGATGCAGTGTTCATCTATTCACACTTTGATATGAGGGCCCTGTCTGATCAAGCCCTCATCAGGGTTTCTCAGTCAGGTATATCTGGGTTTCTTTGGTTTTTCCTGCTGTTTGGCAGGAATGTGCACCCATCTGCTTGTTCACAGTCACGTACTCAGAATTTTGTGAGGTTTCTTCCCAGTCACACTGAGGGCAGGACAGAAATTTGTCTTGCCCTGTTAAGAACATCTCCAATTGCTCAATATAAAATGGTCAGTAGTTTTCCAAGAGCCTTTATTTTCTGTTCCATTACTCCAAGTACCTTCCCTGCCCTCCGTGGGGCCAAGCTAGCAGCCTGGCTCCTACCTCCTGCTATTCTGAAATTTCTTTATTTATCTTAGACTCTGTCATTTTGCTGAAACATTGATATTTTCCAGCAATCAGCTTATTACATGGAGATGCCTATTAGCTTTCTGAAGTCATATGTCAGTGAAACTCAAAACTGTTTAGTTTAACTTGACAAGCCCTATAGTGATATTGGAAAATTATTTTCTTCTTCAGACTCATGTTTATGTTCTTTTCCAATGAGCTGGCTGTTTTATTGCAAAAGAAACTGTAAAAGAGGTAATTTTAACTAGGCACAAAATATATTCTGTTCTGTAATGTATCCATAACCTTCTAGAAGATCCTAATTAACTTCCTTATGTCAGCATAGGAAGCTCTATTGCATTTGTAGTTGCCAAACATTTCTTTCTTTTTAATAGAAATTATCCCTTTCTAAGACCTACGGGCATCATCATTCCCAAAACAAGCTTTTCATCTGAGGATATCAGAAACACCAGGAGATTCATGGAAGTCTGAAGTTCAGCAGTGCAGAATTTCTGTCTGTTATCTTGTTTGTCTGCAAAAATAACAATACTAATGACACATGGGTGGCACAAAGCACTCAGTGAGTAAGGTGGAATTGCAGGTTGGCTCCTGAGCTGCTGAAATGTTGAGTTTCTGCTGGACCAGGGGGTGACAAAGGTATCAGTCTGAGGGGAGAAGCTGTTTTACACTGTGTTTGTGACACAGGTTCAATGTAATTCAATGTGGACATGAGATATTTGGGAAAATTGTTCCTTGTCAAGGTGGGGAGGCCCTGGCACAGGTTGCCTGGAGAAGCTGTGGATGGAGCAGCCACAGGAAATGTCCAAGGCCAGGCTGACAGGGCTTGGAGCACCCTGGGGTAGTGGAAGGTGCCCCTGGAGTTGGGATGAAATGATCTTAAGTCCTTTTCCATCCCAAACTGTTCCCTGACTCTGGTTCCATGGCATCTCAGCACAGGGCAGTCACAGCAGCCCTTAGGATGATACCTTGGGGTTTGAGTTTTTCTGTTCTGTTTTGGTGTGCAGCTTTAGCTTTATAGGAATCGTTACTGGGATCTTTTCACAGGCTGGTGGAGACAAAACAATCCTGTTCTAGCTGGAGACTCAAGGACAATCTCCTCAAACTTCAGGCCCAAAGCATAAATAAGGGGAAAAGAGGAGGGCAAGCAAGCAAGGAGGATGGAACTTCATCATTTGAAGCTGTTAATTGGGCAGTTAACTCCTGTATGCAAATGGACTCAAACTTATAAAAATGTGAGATCTTGTGCCCAAGCTCTTTTGCTTCCATCTTGGAGCCATCTGGGCGCTGCCAGGGTGGGGCCTTTGAAGGCACTTCAGTAAATCTCCATTTTATTCCTCTGAACTCCCTCTAGCCTCTGCTCCAGCTCCTTAAGGTGTCAAGGACACCGTGCCATCAGCCAGGCCCTGGTGTCACTTGGTCCCTTATCCATGAGGCAAACTGCAAACATTCATCAGCAGAAATGGAATTGAGTTCTGCCAGAGAAAAAACACCAATTACCTGCTGGTATTTGTACTGCACAGGAGTTTTGTGTTCTCACTGTCTGGGTGTTGTGCTGAAGGAGTGGGAGCTGCTACGTGTCTGCTCAGCAGGGCCCAACCTGCACTCAGCACTGGGAATTCCAAACAGGAATATTTTCAGCACAGTGTCCTTACAAGTCCTGCTGATTTAAAATAAGAACTGTCTTTGCTTTAATCATGCAGTTCCCAAGCTCAGCTTTGATGAATTGCAGAAGCAGGCTCTTATCAAGTAACAGTGGTTTTATTCTTTAATTCTTTTTTTTTTCCTGAAAAGAGCAGGAAGTTTGCCATTCTGCAGAGCAAGATGAATGAATTTGCCATTTGAGGCTGAATTTTCCAAGAAGGATTAGGATCTTTTGCAGTCCTGCAAATGCAGGATACTACTTGCAAACCCAGCATTTCTTTAGGCTCATAATCATAATTTGCATTATAACTCCATAAGCAAAAGAGGGAGAAGGAATTTCAAGTGTGAACACTTCCAGTCCTTAACAGCAGCTACAAATTGAAGTGAAAAAGTGAAAATTCCCTTACTCATAGTCCGAAATTATTATTATTAATGGGTTGAGCTCAATTTCACAGTGAATTGCTGTATCTCAATTATGTGTGATAAAAAGTGAACACAGTCTTCTGGTTAAGGCACAGATGTGCTAAAATGTCACTGGTGTGACAGAAAAGAGAGGTTTTCATCTCATATAACAACCTTCCTTTTGTCTCCATGTGGGTTTTCTCCAGCTACCCATTCCCCATGGTCTTCAGTAGCTGCAGTAGAAAGGACCTGGAAAACAGCCTGGAAAAAGGAGTGGGAATGTGTCTGTTTAACCTCCCTGAGGTCAAGGAGTCCTTTGGTGGCCAGAAGTGTGGGAATGGCTATGTGGAGGATGGAGAGGAATGTGACTGCGGGGAGCCTGAGGTAAGTCACTAGCTGGGAGTTACTGCTCATGTCCTGCCTGCAGGCCTTTGGCAGTGGAGGGTTGGTTTGGTGTGAAACACAACTCTCCCTTCTCTGCTTCTGTCCCATCAGCTTAAACCTGAGCCTCAGAAGGGCAGGGAGTCTCGAGTGTATTTGAGATGGTGAAATTCAAGCAGGGCTTGGGTTAAGAATGTGCTCAGTTCTTCCTTAGAGAGCAAACTCTGGCTTGTCCAGCAGACTGGCCATGACCTCGTGTTCCTAGAAGTTCCTTTCAGCATTAGCTAATCAGCTAAACTCAGAAGAAGTTTGGGAACTTGGCTCAGATTTCTCCAGCAAACGTGCGTTAGTTGAAGGTTTGTTTCTGTCAATGAGAAGCCGCTCATATATTTATATTTATATTTATGTCAATATAGCCATAGAAACTGTGCAGTCATAGAATGCTTTGGGTTGGGGACCATAAAGATAATCTCATTTTCCTCCTGCCATTTCACTTATTCATTATCCCAGGTTGCTCCAAGCCCAGTCCAGCCTGGCCTTGGACACATCCAGGGATCCAGGGGCAGCCACAGCTGCTCTGGGCACCCTGTGCCAGGGCCTCACTATATATATATATAACATTACATAAATGAAAAATACCTGGCCAGTATTAATGTTTTTATTGCAGCTTCAGTTTTTAGGTACAAGACCTTTCCTTCCTTCACTGTAGGATTTTTCTTTCCCTCTAGCCAATTACCTCCCAAGAGAAAGAGCCTTCACTGCCTCCAAAACAGATTGCTGCTGCTTCAAAGATTGTTCCATTTAGTTTAGTGAATGTGTCAGAGGACTCCTCAGATCAGCAGGAGATAGGCAAAACCTGGGGGTCAAATAATATCCGAGCTGGCATCCTTATCCCTTTTACATCCTGTCCTCATTGGCTTTATTGAACTTCTCTCTGATTATCTCGACTAAAGGCAGCAGCAGATCAGGGATTTGTTTCCTGTGATAAATAGGGACCTACAGACAAAAGAGATGGGGGCAGTTAAAGCAGCAAGATATTGCTTCATCCTGCCTGTGGAGTGTATTGGGCTTGTCCAAGCCGTGAGGATTTCCTGACAGTTCCCTCACTCTTGAGGGTGACAGGGTTGGAGGAAGCAGCCTTATCTCCTTGTTTAAAGTCAATAGAGTGCAAGCAGCTTGCAAATGTCTTTCTAACCTTGTTATCTTTCTTGTTTTCATTTCTGAGTGTTAGTGATACCTTTTCAAGTCAAAGCCACTTAATGTCAGCAAGCACTGGCTTGATTTGCCTCTTCTTGCTGTCTTTTTGCCTTTTTAGTTATTATGGAAAAAATGCAGCTTGGGTGCAATTAAATTTATTTGGGATTTACTGCTCTAACCTGAGTGGTTCCAGAAAACCTGTGTGGTTAGTTACTAATTCACTGCCCAGTCTTTTGTACCAGCTGAGTTCTGTCCATGGTGTTGCAGTATCCCAAGAATGAGTGGTATTAGGATTAAATTCTTCTGTGAGGGTGGGGAGTGGCACAGGGTGCCCAGAGCAGCTGTGGCTGCCCCTGGATCCCTGGCAGTGCCCAAGGCCAGGCTGGACACTGGGGCTTGGAGCAGCCTGTGAAAGCTCCAAGCTCTGGAGCAGGACAGTGGAAGCTGTCCCTGCCCATGGCAGGGGGAGGAACTGGATGACTTTTGGTCTCTTCAAACCCAAACCATTCTATGATTTTATGATCCTAACAATTTTAGTCTATATGACCAAAAATGCCTGATGTGCTGCAGTGTCTGTGGAAGGAGGGTTAATGTAAATTATAGATAGAAAGATAAAAGAATGAAGAGAAGTAAAAATCCTCGGTTCGTGAAAGATGAAAATGTGTCTTTTATAACCAGCTGCGAGGAGGAACAGAAAAGTACAAATTGCTAACTAAGAAGTCAGACAAATTACTTCCAAATGTAATTAGGAGCGAGTGCCCAAACAGCTGTGACATGCCAGGGACGAGTCAACACGGCTTTTGTGCCAGGAACCCTTGTCTTACAAAATCTTGTCTTACAAAATCTTGTCTTACAAATCCATCACAGTGCTCTGAAGGGCTCAACAAGTGGATGGAAAGGGACAGGGCTGTCACTGCAGCCTGTGAAGGGTTCAGAGAGGCTTTGGACCAAACCTTTCACCAAAGCTTCTCTGGGAGATTGAGCAGCAGTAAAGGAGAGAAAACTGCATGGGCAAAAATTGGGTTAAAAGATGAGAAATACAACCAGGTGTAAATCACCCATTTCATGCAGTGGCAGGAGATCTGCTGTGCTGTATCCATGAGATGTGTCCTGGGACTACACAACTCAGCATTTTCATAAGCAGCCTGGGATGAGGAATGGTCTTTAATTTGCTGATGATATTAGTTAGGCTGCTAGAGATGAAAACTGGCTGTGAAGGACTGCAGAGAAACCTTCTGAGGCAGCTGGAACAGGCATTAAGATGAGAAATGGGACTCACTGAGGAGTGATGCACATTCCAAAAACACAAAGAAGATGATGGACTCTGAGCTGACTCTGACCATGGAGGAGCAAGACTTCATATTGCAATAAATAGTCTCATGAAAATGTCAGCCCAGTGCTCAGGAGTGGTCTAAAAGGTAAATAGGCTGTTAGAAAGTACTAGGAGAGAAATAGGAAAACAAAACAAAGCACCAGCAGACCTCTATAAATCTGCTACGCCTGAAACTGCTTGTGCAGGTTTTCCCTACCCCTCCCTGATCCCAGGGAGGATAAAGGAGAGTGAAAAAAGATTGAGAGAAAAGCAATAAGGTGGTTCAAAGTTTCCAAAGGGCTCTGGCTGGAAAAGAAGAAAATGAAGGGAAATGCAGCATAAGCTGATAAAATCGTGAGGGGAATGGAAAGGGTGAGAGAGGAGAGATCATCCCCCATGAGAAATGAGCAGATGAAGTTAGAAAATGGCAGGTTCAGAACAAGCAGAAGGAGCTGCTCCCCTGACTGTGTTGGTTACCTGTGAGTTCCTCTACTCTGACTCTTACAGGTGCTAAAAATGCCCATGGAGCCAAGGGAAAGCCAAGGGAAGGGCAGGAGACTGGGAAGATGTCAATGTCCTTAAACATCTTCTGCTGGCTGCTCTCAGGGTGACACAAGGACAGAGGAGTTATGGGCTGACCCAGTGGGGTCTGTCCTGTGTTCTTAGAAAAGAGAGGGGGAAAACCAGGTGTCCTGTCCACAGGACAGAGCCTGACATCACATAGGTGGTGCTGGAATTGTTCTGGGGTTGGGCTGCTCTGGTTCCTCTGAAGAGCCAGGAGAGCCACACTGAGAAACCTCCTCCCATCATTGCTGTTGTTATCAATAATAACTAATAATAATAACAACAACAACAAACTCCAAGACAGCAGTACTTTCAGGTGGCAGCCTCCATCCTCCCAAAGCCTGGTGAGCCTTGCTTGGTTTTTTTGCTTGTTTATGTTAAAATCATTCCTGACAATTTGATAGCCCAGGCACAAAAACTATTTACCAAGCTCATTCCCCACAATGAACAATAAGTGAGGTAGCAATTGGAAATTTCAGAGGCTGCTGAAACACCACTCTGAGAGCTGTGTCTTTATCCCTGTCTGGCTGTGGAATGCTGCTGTGGGGCCAGAGGATGGGGTGTTGCAGCTGACTGTTTCAAAATGACCTTAATGGGGCTGACACTCCACCCTGCTTATCTCAGATTATTTCTGAGGTGAATTTATAAGACGTGCTTCTGTGCAGAGGAACGTTACTCCTGACATGCAGCAGCTGCACAGGAATATTTCCGTAGCCTGCTGCTTTCCAGTGATCAGAAATAGGAGCAGGAAGTTGTTCCTCTGCTTCAGAGCACAGTTGGCTTTGTGCATCCAGGAAGATAATACCTAAATAACAGTGAGATGCTGAGAGTCCTTCTGGTTTTTGCTGGTGAGTCAGTGCTAGCCCTGCCTTCCAGTTGGGAAGCTTTCGGAAGCCAGGGAAGTAACAAGAGGCTGTGAACATCACTCTAACCCACTCATTCCTCCTGTGTTCCCTCTATTGCCAGTGATCCCTTGCTAAGTCAAACAGACTTAACACAGCTGAAGAGCAATTTTATCTGCTTCTATTTCTGTGAGAGAGATGAGATTCCAGCTCAGCTGGTGTAACTTGCAGCTTGTGGGCATTATCTTGGAAAAACAAATCCATTCTTTTCTCAGGCTCCTTACGAGCTCGTTCTCCTGACAATAAAGTTTGCAGGAGCCCACACACGGCACCATCTAATCCACAAGTGTGAAATTGGGATGTATCAGTGAGTGAGGCTGCAATTCATGCCCATTCCATATCTCACAGCTCTATTACTGGTGTGCTCTGATAAGGGATTACATGGAATCATGTCGTTGTCTTCCTCTGTGGCAGCCGCAGCCTCCATCCAAACAGGAGCCTGGCCAGCAGCTGTCACAAAATAGAGCTGTGGTCGTGATGCTCAGCAACTGCAGCAGCTCCTGGATCCTCTCTGGAGGCAGTGGAATCATTCCACTGATTCCTGTGGAAATAAAACACCCCAGTGCTCTATCAGGGTTGGTGTCAGCACGCTTGGGTTGTTTGTGATATTTGGGATTAAGTCCATAGCTGGAATAAACCAGCCCTCCTCTTGTTGGGCTTGTTGAATCTGAGGGCAGACAAGGCTGTTTGGATCAGGTTGTCGAATTTCATGCATAATTCATGATTTCATGCCCAGCTTTTCTTGGCAGAGCTATAGGCAGCCTCTTGATTTACAGCTCATTGTGACTGCACGTTGTCTGCTCTAAATTTACCCTCCAAATCCATCCAGGAATGTACAAACCGGTGCTGCAATGCAACCACCTGTGCCTTGAACCCGGGAGCAGTGTGTGCACATGGGCTCTGCTGCAAGGACTGCCAGGTGAACCAGGGGAAATGTCTCTGTTTGGGGTGGGGAGGGCAGAATTCCGTGGTTTTCCCTGCTTCAGTGCAGTAAGCGACAATAGAGGAGAAGTAAATTGGTATTGATAAGCATTAAGATACTTGCATGCCATGTGAGCAATTAAAAAATTCCCAAAGCAAGGATGGAGGATAAGTACATTGGTGTTGATAAGCATTAAGACACTTGCATGTCATGTGAGCAATTAAAAAATTCCCAAAATATAAATTATTGAAGGAACAGGTCAACAGATTTTTTTAATTGTCTCTGTGTTTTGTCTCTGTGCTTTTTGTGGTCCCTTCAGTTGCTCATGCAAAACTTCTTTCTCATGAACTTTTGTGTGCTTTAGTTTTTCTCATTCTTTCTCGGCAAGCAGTCATGAAATGCTTAACCCTCTTTTTTTTGGGGAAGGCTCTTAAATTATTAATTCTATCAACAGCATATGTATTTTTAATAGCAGATGATCAACTGTTGTGGTCTCCTAACACTCTGTAAAAACCAACTTACCACAGGCATTTACCTGCTTGAATTCTCAGACCATCCCTTGCCTGTGGGCTAATAAAGCATCCAGCAAGTTGCCATCCTGTCTGTGGCAACCCATGAGCTTGGAGCAGCAAGGGATCCCCACAGCCAGGAATTGCTTTTTAGCAAAATCAATCTATCTTCATGTCCTTTGCTTTTTACCAAAGGCAATTTGATTAAAATTCAGTGCTGCTCCCAGAGCACACCCAACTTTTGTGGCTGCTGTTGAGATGTAAATGTTCAGACTGGCACGTTCCACCATCAGTTCCAAAAAAAAATCATTTTCCATGGAAATTGGTACAGGACAAACAGTTACATGGACTAATCTTGTAACTAAGTGTGAGGAGATCTTGATGCCCATCACAACATTTCCATAAGGAAGTGTAACTGCATAGATTAATTAACATTCAAGATCTATTCAAGATCATTGAATTGAACCTTCCAAGCTGGGAACTGTTGGGCATCTGAATCCACAGCCAAGTGGGTTGGTGGCTTCCTGAGCCCTAACACAGCACAGTGTTCTGTGATCAGCTGCCCTGGGTGGAAGGGTCTCTGACCTGCCTTCTGCCCCGTGCTCCAGATCCTCCTTTCCAGAGTTCTTATGCTCAGACACGATGAAGGAGCCACCTGCAAACATCAGGGCTGGGGTTGCCTTCTGTCTTGAGCCATGTGAGCTGTGTGTGCAGCTTCATCTGACCCTCCTTCCTGCCAAAGCTTCCCAGCATGGCTCAGATCGTGCACTCAGAGCTCTGCCATCCCTGCCCTGTCCTCTGCAGCCGGCTGGGGCCGGGCCAGTGGGGAAATCTGCTCCTGTGCTGCAGGGCTGACCCAGGCACGGCACGCTGCTGAAGTTCTGTTTGTTTTGCAGCTCAAACCAGCGGGGATCTCTTGCAGAGAGTCGAGCAATTCCTGTGATCTGCCCGAGTTCTGCACGGGGGCCAGCCCGCAGTGCCCGGCCAACGTTTACCTGCACGACGGGCATGCGTGCCACGGGGTGGATGGCTACTGCTACAACGGCATCTGCCAGACCCACGAGCAGCAGTGCATCACCCTCTGGGGCCCAGGTGAGTGCCAGAGATGCCTCAGGTCTGNGCTCTAGGGCAGCCTGCACAAGGCATCACCAGCACAGGGACACAGGTCTGACAGAGGCTTGGGGGAGGGAATAAAGGTCTGGAGGATGCAGCACCAATCTGTAGCTATTTGAACAATGAGGGAATCTCTGAGTGATTCATTCCAGCCTTGATTTGCTGTCGTGTTCGTTTCTCGCAGCAGGAGGTAACGAGGCCTGTGCTGCATCACCCTGCAAATGGATAGGTGAACTTAGACAAATCATTTCCTCCTGACTTTGATATGGCCTGATGTCACCCCACAAAGTGCTGAACACTCCTGGCAGGTTGAAATCACAGCCCTTTTCAGACTGCTGTGTGAGCTTCCTCCTGTGCTCTAAACAGCTCATCTGCAAAACAGATGTGTCTGCTTCATCCCCAGCCAGGGCTCAGCTTTTGACACCAACATGAGACTCCTGGATCATTGTGTGTATTTTATTAACTGGTGTCACCTGGAAACTGCCTCCTGGCAGTGCTTTTAGCAGGGTGTGCACTGAAGCAGAAAGGGGTTTATTCTCCTGTGGGAATTTGCTCCCTTTTTGCAGAAATCTGGTAACATGAGTTCTTGAGTTGTTCTCAACATCTATCCCAGGACAGCTGTTCACCTTTCTATAAAGCCTTGTGACCCTTCCACTCAAATGCAAGTTTTAACTCAGCATTTTGGTATGAATCCAAATCATATCTCCTTCAGCATCTCTGACCCCATCTTTTATCTCAAATTTGAAAAAGTCTCTCTCCTAAGGAGAAACATTACTTAGAAATAGGTGTTATTATTTCCTTTAAACTAATAATTCCAGCTTCTTTCAATTCTGTATCTCTAACTCTGCTCCAAAACCTCTGTATCAGTATAATGGCACACAGATGTTTCCCTTGGTCAAAACCCTCCCCAGAACACTACTGAAGAATTTATCTGTTTCCTTCCCAGAGAACATGGACTTTTTGCAATCTCTCTTTAAAAGAGCATTAAAGCATCTCAAGAAGCAGCCCCAGTGGTACAGACAGCAGGTCAGCTTGGCCATGTGGGTATAAGAACACGTTCAGGAGGAGTTCCAGCTCAGAACTGAACTCCTCACGTGGAACAAACCGTGTCTGTGCTGCACTCCCTCAAATCCCACGCGTGTCCTAGAGCTGATGTGAGCTCATGGAGCCATGGACAATTATAGCCTCCAGCCTTAGTCAGACTGGGACTTCTAATCCCTGGATGCAGAGACATTTTCTCTTGTAGAAAGCAAAAATCTCCTCCTGAACCAGTTTCCCATGCCGTGGAAAGTTACTTGGTCAGGCTGTTTGTGGTTTCAGTGGCTGAGAAAAATTCCTCTAAAGGTCAGGGTCAGCTGCTCCTTGCCAGGTCTGCTTCCTAACACAGCAATTCCACCACAGCCCTGGGATCCCCTAATTCTTTCCTGCCTTCATTCTTGGGGCTGTTTGATACAGGCACTGCCGGGCGTGGAGGCTCCAGGCTGTGGGAGTCTGTTTATGAGACAGATGTTAAGAACACAGTTCAAACAGATTTTGACTGGAATGCCATTTGGTTTTGTCTTGGGAAGGCCCAAGGAGAAGGATTTTGAATAGGGAGGATGGACATGACCAAACCTGAACTGAAAGTCTTAATTCTTGGCACGTTTTTGGAAGAATAAATTAAAAATCAACACAGAATGCCACAATGGTTTGGGCTGGAAGAGACAGAGATCATCTCATTCCACCTGCCATGAGCAGGGACACCTTGCACTAGACCAGGTTGCTCCAAGCCCTGTCTGGCTGGCCTTGGGCACTTCAAATAATGCCTATATTCTGGATTTAAAGACTAGGATGTGAATATCCACTGCTCTATCATACATCTGGCTGAAGTGTGAGCTGGCAGATTTGGGGTGGAATGAGAAGAGAGGTGGGTAGCTCATGCAATTAGAAAAATTGTACAGATCATGGTACAGATTAAAAAAACTACACATCTTTCCAGCCTTGCCTGCAGCACAAAGAGAGATTTGACATTCTAAGATGGTGTTTCTGGACTTTGTATCAAAAATATACATTGGAACCTTTTACTAGGTTGTTGTGTCTGATCAGAACTGTTTTTAACAACTGCCTGTGTTGAAGTGGTTTTGTGGTTTAAAAAAAATAATTCTCCCCTCTAAAGAAAAATCATATTACAATTCATTTTCATTCTCTCCTTATTTTCTTCTTCCCAGTAGGAGGAATCCATGCAGAACAAAATACAATAAGTTTTCCTAAAATAATATTCGGTATATTGAATTCCTTATTAATGTCTTCCCTTGTACATCTTTCTTTATTCATCAGGTTACAGATGTCCAGAAGCCCAATGATAAATGTCAATCTTCATGTTTTTAGATCTATTTAAAGGAAAATGATGAACACTGTCAGAGCTTGTTTACGTTAGGCTGAGCAGTAGGAACCTGTTTCCAGAAAAGCACTTGCATTTCCTTGGGGTTGTTTTTGTTGCTCACAACACATTGGTTCAGATAAAATAGAGGAAATTTTTTTTGCTCTTTCTTATCTGCGTGGAAAGCTTGGTGGGAAGGAGAAGGGAGGAGCTCCTGGGGACAATCTCTGAAAATAGCCATGAATTCCTCTCAGAGCCCAGGCTGATTCCAGTCTGCTCCCAGAACACCCAGAGCTCTCCATTCTCTCTCTCTCTCTCCATAATTCATGTCATTTTTATCCTTGTGGAGCAGGAACTGCTGGTGACCTTTTTTTGGTCCATATTCAAAAATGTCAGGTTGCACTGATCTGACCTATTGATAGCAGTGACATCAGTGGTGAGATGCTTTGTGTGGTGGCATTTTCCAGGAGAAACAGACACACAGATAGAGCTGCTCAAGACAGAAAAATCATTGATTACCAAGGAATAGAAGATTCTCAACTTTAAACTCATGGCTTTTTCTAACATTGACAAGAAAATGATTCTTTAGGGAGGTTTGTCAGTTTGTTTTCCTGTATTTCCCCAAGTGGGAAAAAAGCAATGATTTCGGGTTCCCCAAGTGGGAAAAAAGCAATGATTTCGGGGAGCCAATGGCACGCATTGATTTAATAATTAGAACACATTTAAATGTGTTGCATGGACATGGCCATTTGTTTAGGCAGGAACATTCTTAATTTAGACGTCAGTATTTGTTACTGTGTGAGAACTTTGCAGGTTTTGCCAGGTAGAACCCTACAGACACAAAATAAGTGGGCTGCCCACCTCAGATATCTGAGCAAACCATTGCTGACTTACTTTTGAAAAAATGCTAATTGTCCAAGCACTGCAATTTTCTGAATTCAGTGAAATCAAACTATTTTGATCATCACAGATTTATGGCCAGGCCTTTTTCTTCTGGAGATGGGAAAGATATGAAATAATATTCTTAGGGGTAGTGACAGCATCCTCCTTAAATGCAAAAAAATGCTCAACCCCATCTTGGTCTTGCCCAGACAAAACAGGGATCACCAGGATGGGGAGAGAGGCCAAGGGCAGCTCGTGGAACTTTTGCTTTGCAGCAAAAACAAATTTAATGAGCTGAAACCCAGATCACACAACAGAGAACTGTGGTTTTTATGCTTATATTTATTTGCACAGTTATTCGTGGTGCTGGCTGGCACAGCCTGAGCCACAGAACTCCAGCCTGTTACTCAGAGGTTGTTTTTTTCCCCCTCTACCCACCCACAGACAGCTGGGAGCTGAACTGAACTATCTTCCTTTTCTGCTGTCAGCCTGATAGAGGATGTTTCTTGTGTTCATGGAATCAGCACCATGGTCAGAAATTTCCCTTGCTGCTTTCAAGAGACTGTGTTGGTGTTTTCCTATGGCAGCAGGTCTGAAATGACACAGCATTTCTCTGCCCTGCAACTTCTCTTTTTTTATTGTTTTATTTCTTTGTGCCTGCATAGGGAAAGAAGTGGGCTCATCAATATACATATTTGGAGAAAAAACCCCAACAATCTCCAGGCTGCCAGCTGCAGGGGTGAGCTTTGACCTTCTGCTGCTTCCAGGGGCTGATTTAATCCCTTGAATGAGGCTTGGCATGGAAAGGCTGACAGGACCTTAATTGCAGGGTCATGATACTATAATTACCAATAGCAAAGTGAAATAAACTCTGCTCATCCAGCTCAAGCCACTTAATAACCACCAGAAATCCTTCACAAATCATTTTGCCTCTGCCTGCAGAGGTAGAAAATAGAGGAAGACAGGACTTTCTGCTTCAGTTTGTGTGGTGCAGTCGTGATAAATGGGTTTCCTCCAGAAACACAACGTTACAATTCTCTTCCTTAAGCATCCTCTGAAAACCTGCTTTTAACTTGGTAGCTCCATCTGTTCAGCATCTTACACTCTGATATGTTTCCATCCATAAAAAAGTGCAAATATTGTGAGAAGCCAGTGGGGAGAGGGAACAGCCATCTGAATCCCAAGCAACAGCCTGTCTTGGTTGGATACCAAAGGCAGAAATTAAAGCTGGATTTTGGTTTCCAGGCTGCAGATGATCGTTGGGTACCAGGTGTTTTCACACACAGACTGCTCCCAGCCTGGCAGGGGAGTGGTTTTTTGTGCTCCATGAGATCCTTTTTCTTGTCAAGTGTTATTAGCTGGAGTTAAAGCTCAGTGTCTGAGCCCTGCAGATGTGTTTTCCTTCCTGGGGGCTGCTTTCCATCATCTCTGCAATGCCTGGCTTCTGAATTCAGGAAAAAAATCAGCCACACCAAAAAAAACTTCCACCAGGTGAGAGAGGAAGAGAAACACCTTAAAATCTCTATGTGTTCAATGAGTGCATTCCCTTTTTAAAACCATTTTTAGAGTAAGCCTTTGTTACATCCCTTGCAGTCAGAGCACAGGACATGAGCATTCATTTGGCTTTTGGCAGCTCTGGGAGGGGATACCACTGAGGGGACAGCGTGTCTGAGCTCTGGCTGCTGCTGCCACAGCTCCAAGGGAGCATCCAGCCACTGCAATTCCATGGCAGCAGCTCAGCTGGGCTGAGGCTCCTGACCAAAAACAAGACCCAGAGCAGATGGACACAACCAGGGCTGCACAAGCTGGTCCTTGCACGTGTGGGGAAAAAAGCAGTTTTGGAAAAAGCAGTTTTGGAAAAGCAGTTTTGGAAAAAGCAGTTTTGGAAAAGCAGTTTTGGAAAAATCCTTGGTTTCCTCGGCCTCTTGTTCCCAGAATGTTTCTTCCCTCCCCAGCCCTTCCAGAGCTGCTATAGAATATGCACATGATAATGTTTGTCTCAAGCTGAACACTTGAGTGTGCCCACCCTGGAAAGATGAGGAGGGATCCACATGCTGAAAATGGAAATTTAACTTTTGCTTTTTCTGCACAGCGCCTTGTCTGGATGCTTTTGTTGATTTTTTCTATTATTGCTTGAACTTTAATGAAAAAGAATTTAAAGAATCCTGTGTGAGTCCCTTTTAAGAGTTCCAGATTTGAAAAAATATTCTGAACTCAGCAAGCTTGATCGTAATCTTGCAAAGAATTTCAAGCTCTTGTCCTTCTCTCCAGGGAACCATCAGCTCATATTCTGTTCCTTCTGTGCCTTTCTTTCCGATTTTCCAGTTTCAGCATGTAAAAATGTTAGAAGGAAAAGAGGGTGCCATCTTAAGCCTCTCCAAGTTTTAATATTTTGTCCTTAATAGCATTAGATTGCCGTTCAGCAGTATATAGTATTAGTCAAGCTTCTGACTATGAAATGCAGATAATTAATTGAAGTTTTAATCTCTGAGTTTTTAGTGAAAAGATCTACACTGGCTGGAAGTATTACAGTCATATTTGTATTTTCTTCTCCAGGAATCTGACCCCCTTTTTATTTTTATTTTTTTTTTTTAAGAAAAGAAAAGAAAAAAATAACATTTTCCTCTTTGAAGGCTTTCAAATGAAACCTTCACTCTGGCTTAAATAAATGCAGTGTTTTACCCACAGTTAGAGGCGTACACACTTGGAAGTGGCTCAAAACATTTGACAAAATGTAGCATTAGTTGAAATATTCTGTGTCTGGTAAAGAACAGGAGCACTGTAGAAATGGGATATTCTCAGCCTTTGGGCTATCACATCACTTGCTGCCAAGTTCTTTTTGCTTTGGTTTGGCTGATCTGTCAAGAGCACAGAAATGCAGGTAGCAGGTCTCTGATCACAGTTTTAGCCAGAGTTTCTCCTCAGCTCCTCTGCTGCTCAAAGCCAGTCTCCCTGTTGGAGCAGTTGAAACGTTGGTGGTGACTTGATGGTGCTGTTAATTATTTTCATGGAAAGAAAATACAGAGTAGTAACGAGCCCTAACAAAGGGCCTCTTAATCTTGCAAGAAGCAGCAATTATTGGCCGGAAATGAAAGCCACACTTCACTGTAGAACAAAGGGATTAAATTCCAGTACACAGTCTAATGAATTGTTGCAGCAGTCAAACCGGGGAAGCAGATCCTTCACCTCTTCAACATTCCAGATGAACAGATGCATCTTCCCCTAGAAGATATTCTGTAATTGGTTCTGATCTGGAGGGAAATGAGCAGGAGACTGTGTGTATAAAACATTAGAAGAGATGTTCTAATAGTACCCTCCAACTTCTGAAGTGCAGGGATAAATGATCTGCCTGCACAAGCTTTTCCAGCCCTACTCCCACCAGGGAAGTTCCTTTGCCATTAGGATATGTCTCTATCAGAAAAGACCACAGTAGATAAGAACCAGATGCTGCCTGAACTCCCAGATTACCACTTCTACCACCATGGCAGAAATGCCCCTTCTTCCATGTCAGTCTTTCCTCTCAGGAGTGCATGTCCCGAGGGTTAAGGTGGGCTGGACTCCTTTCCTCTCCCCAGCCCTTCAGCCTGAGGTAATAGCAGCACATTTCTCTTTGCCATGTCAGGTCCTCACATCTTTACATCCAGTTTACAACTGGATTTTCTCCATTGTCTTGTTCTCAATTGCAGTCAAACAGGGCTGTCTTGAAAAGAATTTTCTTTGGGGTCTCACTAGAACATGGACTCCTGCAAAAGAAGAGAGTCAACTTTCCAGCTGGCCTTTGTCTGTCTGGTATTTGCTGGAAGTTTTTGTGTCCTAGGAGGATTGGCAAGAGGGCTATGAGCTCAAGAAATCCTGGAAGAGAAGGAGTTCTGCATTGCCTGTTACTCAAACACTGGCAATCCCACCCATCCAAACTCTTCCATTAGCATGCAGATCCAGCACCGCTGTTTTGTTGCCTCATCAACATTCAGCTCACATCCCCTCTTTCCCCTAAAGCACCAGCAGAGCTCAAAGGAAATTATTAAAAACACCTTGTATGAGATGAGAGTTCTGATTAGGTTTTGTTTCAGGTGCAAAACCCGCTCCTGGGATCTGCTTTGAGAGAGTCAATTCTGCCGGAGACCCTTACGGCAACTGCGGGAAGGACTCAAAGAGCTCCTTTGCCAAATGTGAACCCAGGTAGGGCCTCTCCCTGCAGACACAGCAACAGGTGCTGGCAGAGGGCTTGGAACACTTCAAATGATTTACCTAATCCTTGCTTGTGTTGTGTTAATTTCCGTCAGGGATGCAAAGTGTGGAAAAATCCAGTGTCAAGGAGGAGCAAACCGACCCGTCATTGGTACCAATGCAGTTTCCATAGAAACCAACATCCCACTCCAGGAGGGTGGCAAGATCCTGTGCCGTGGCACCCACGTGTATTTGGGGGATGATATGCCTGACCCTGGGCTGGTGCTGGCAGGAACCAAGTGTGAAGATGGAAAAGTAAGATTCTGGAATACTCCCAGGCAAAGGGAATATCTCCACTGTCATTCTGCCAAGTGTTCTGTACTTATTTTTTCTTTGGGATTTTTTTTTCCCCGCAAAATAATTGCTTCTCATGCTCAGACTGAAACAAATTTTGCTCCCTTCTGGTCACTGTTCTGGATTATGGATTTTCAGATGCAAATTTGAGCAACCTGATCTGGTGGAAGGTGGCCCTGGTCATGGCAGGGGGTTGGAAATAGATAAGCTTTAAAGTCCCTTCCAACCCAAACCATCCTGGGATTCTGGGCAATGCAAGTTGCTTAAGTTTATGACTGATTTTTTGAAGACAGTCCCAAGTATCTGCCCATGGAGGCTTGAGGTTTTTCTGCAAAATAAGTACAACAAAATACATTGCAGGCTTATTAATGAATTCCTGAGTTCAGTGTATTCCCTTTCCCAGCATCTCTGGCATTGCAAAATTGTCATTAACTTCACTTTAGGTTTCACAATGTATTTTATCTTCTGATTATGACTCCCCACTTCTTTTTTTTCATGCAGGAAAACCTACCTCTGTATGCACTCTTAGAAACCCATTGATGCTCAGCCACCAAAACTGATTTTTGCATTTGTGTTTTGCAAGTTTTGTGAATTACCCACTGCGAATGCAGCCCAGATTTCACATGGCTGTGAAAAAACTCATTCTAAGTTTTTCTTTTGTGAG
Organism: Hypocryptadius cinnamomeus; assembly: GCA_013400635.1. Taxonomy (NCBI): domain Eukaryota; kingdom Metazoa; phylum Chordata; class Aves; order Passeriformes; family Zosteropidae; genus Hypocryptadius; species Hypocryptadius cinnamomeus. The sequence goes on along the minus strand of VYZP01027978.1, from coordinate 32,201 downwards.
GAAGGCAACTGAGAAAGATGGGAGGCAGCCATGAGTTTACAGGGGGAGGAGGAATGGAAAGCAGTCCAAGAGCTATTGAAATGAAGGAGGTTTCCATACCCTCAGTGGATTGCTTGCAAAAAGGAGGAAAAACAAGTGCTTTGATAATTTGTGGTAAATTGAACTAAGCCTCTGAATTTCTGAATGCTTTTGAATTACGTTGGATTATCTCACTGTGTTGGGAACAGGTTTGAAATCCATCCCCAGTGAAACCACAGCTCTGCTACAGGAAAACAACCCTTACAACATTTCTAAGTCAATCTGTTCTAAAAAGTCTTTTCAAAGGCAACTCAGCGCTGAGAAAGCACCCCATTATGTTTTACTAATGAGTATTTAATCTTTCTAATCTATCTAATCATACACATCCACACTATAGAATACACAGGCTAATACTTCTGAAATTGTATGTTTTACTTTGAGGACATTAGTGCATTTGTATTATGGATTAAGAATATGAATTTAAATATTCTTGGGTTTTCTCAACTGGAGATGCACAATTTGAAACGCAGCCATTTTAATGTGATCAGAATTCTGGGAGCTGCTGCACTGTGAACATTTGAATTGTGAATAGTGCTGTAATCAGACCATATTCTCTCCATGCCTGCATGTTGATGCCAATTCACTCTAATTTCCTTTCCATTTTTCCTTCTCCCCAGGGGATAAGTGCCCTGATTAAGCATCCCTGTCGCCTCCTTCAACACCATTCCCAGCTTAATGCTAATTATTGTGACTGACTTTTAGTACTACTGAACTGCACTGCAGTTAAACACGAGCAAAATGTGCAGTGTGGGGCTTTTTGACCTTTTTTGTTGTCAACATAGCATAGGAACAGTTATTCCAGTCCTAATTTCTTCTTTTTTCAGTTTGGAATAGGGTAACTTCTCATTACTGACGTGCTCATCAGTTGTGTGGTTGTTTGATGTTATTATTGCTCAGCACTAATCTTGCTTAACCTCAATTTTCAGCTCCATTGGCAGAGTAAAGTTTATCTGCAATGACTGGAAAACAAAAAAAAATTTTTGAGTTTTATTCCTGTGCATATGCTATTTGTTTACTTCCATTTCCTAAATATTAAATTTTAAATCGGGTCGGTTTATATTTGACACCAAAAAAAAAAGTTTAACGTGGAAAAACTCAGAAAGATCTTGATTTTCCTGGAAAACAATGATGAGCCCATAAAAATCAATGACCTCACTTAAATATTCCTCTACCCTGGGTCCAGGTTCTGTAGTGGAATGAAAAATATTTCACTATTGATAGAAACAAAACTCTGATAATTTACACCATGAGGATACAGAGCTTTGCTCGAGGAATTGTCTGTGAAGAGACAAGGCAGACAGAGCAGGAACCTGAAGAAATCCTGCTCAGTGCACTCCTAGTCCTGAAAAAAATGCAAATTACTGATTTTTAAATTGGCTTAAGAACCTCCCAAACCCCGGGGTCTCCCCACTAGTTCCACTTGAGGGGATCTGTGAGGGTTTGCTCGCACAAGCTCAGCATATCAACACTATGAAGTGTGTGTGTGGAACCAGGGCTGGCCAGGAGAGCAGGATTCAACTTGCTCAGATTGGGATTTCAAAGATTTAAAAGGGGCTGAAGGAAATAAGGAGAAGACTCCCAATCCTGGTGTCCTTTGTGTCCATATAGTGATATATATTTGAGTGTTGGGAAATATTTAACTGCTGAAAGAAGGGATATGATGCCCTGGGAGCCCCAGCAGCTCTGTCCCTGTTCAAACTCCTTTTTTTGTATTTTGCAGATTTGCCTGAACCGCCGGTGCCAGAACACCAGTGTTTTTGGAGTCCATAAATGTGCCACCAAGTGCCATGGACGTGGGGTAAGCATCCTAGGAAAACATTTTTTACAATCCCTCAGTAACCATTGGACAAGAAATCACTTTCTATAACAGCTTTGAGGTCTATAATTGCCTGCAGTAGATCAGCCAGAGTCACTGCAATACATTTTTATTATGTATTTCCATTTCCAGTGTCCCTTATAGGAAATTGTTTTTATTTGACAAAGAAATGTTTATCAGGCAGTAATTATCTTGTTCTTAATTGACAGCCTGTGATACAAAGAATCTTGTAATCCTCAAAGCAATTTGAAGTCTGACCCTCCATCATGAAGAATTCCCATTAAAAATCAAAAATTCAGTTTCTCCATAGATACAAAGAAGTTAAAGTTTTTGAATTGAGCATTGGAAGCGTTTGGATTGAGAGGCAAATGAAACAGCATTTCCAAAAACATTTTTAAAAAGTAAAACCATATGGATGAGTTTTGTGGCATGAAAGTGGCACAGAATGAAAAATGTGATGATATAATTTAATAATATCAGTGGTTTGAAAACCAGTTAATATTCTGATAATGTTAATTATGTCAGGCTTTGCCTTATTAACCTTGATGTGCTGATGAGCTGTTTGTTTCTCTGAAAAGCTGTGGCAGCCACATTGGAAGAGCCATAGAAATTCACTGTCCTCTCTGAGGAAGGATATTAATTTGCTTTAAATTATTTTATCACCCTGAATTTGCAAAACTGAGCAGTGTTGATGGTGCTGCCTCTTATCATTGAGGATGGAATGAGCAGAGGCTTGGACTGGCATTTTTTATGTCTGTACAAACAAGAACCTCTGGTGACTCCTCAGTGGCAAATCTGACCTTGTGGAATTGTAAATGGGAACTCCTGCAGTGCTTTAATTTAAAAAATAATGCTTAAAAAATTATATTTTTCATTATCTTGCTGTCTTTGAAATGTAAATCTTCTTTTTTTTTTTTTTTTTTAATTTTACATGACCACAGCCAGTCTGAGCTTTCTGAATATTTTAGTGCTCTGCAGACACAGGGAGCAGAGTGTTTCTGAAAGCCTGCCAAGCTGACCTGGCCAGAATATTGCATGTTCAGAACAACCCAAACTCCTGTGAACTGATTTGTGTCTTACTGAAAACTCATTTATTAATCTGTGCTGTGAGCTCTCCATGGTGGTGGCAGATCAGTGATGGCTGGGGTTAGCACAGAATTAAGGACCTTATTGACAACAAGTCCTAAGCCCAGAATCTTTATTTACAAATGGATTGGAGCGCCTAAATGTGAATTCAAATCCTGGAGTCAGTTTGGGGCCCCTCAGGACAAGACATTGAGGGGTGAAGTGTGTGCAGGGAAGGGAATGGAGCTGGGAAGGGGCTGGAGGATTCCTAAGGGGCTGGAGAATTCCTGAGGAGCTGGGAAGGGGCTGGAGAATTCCTGAGGGAGCTGGGAAGGGTCTGGAGCCCCAGGAGTGGCTGAGGGAGCTGGGAAGGGGCTCAGCCTGGAGAAAAGGAGGCTCAGGGGGGACCTTGTGGCTCTGCACAACTCCTGACAGGAGGGGACAGCCGGGGGGGTCGGGCTCTGCTCCCAGGGAACAGGGACAGGAGGAGAGGGAACGGCCTCAGGCTGGGCCAGGGCAGGCTCAGGGTGGATATTTGCAAAAATTTCTCCATGGAAAATTTTTCCTGCCCTGGCACAGCTGCCCAGGGCAGTTTGGAGTCCCCATTCCTGAAGGGATTTAAAATCCATGTGGATGTGGTGGCACTTGGGGCCATGGGTGGCCTTGTCACTTCTGGGGAATGGCTGAAGATCTTGGAGGACTTTTCCAGCCTGAACAGTTCTGTGGCTCCATGCATTCTGTCAGTCCAGCACGGAGCTTTGAGCTCTGTGTTCACCCCACAGCAGCTGCTGAGGAGCAGTAAGAGGAGATAAGGAGCATTTGGACTGTGGAACCTCCCGGGGAAAGCCCTGGAGCTGCTGGCTCCTGCCCTGTGTGCAGCAGGACCAGGCTGTGCCAGTGCTGAGCTCCAGTCCCTCCAGCTCTCTGATCCCACGGGGGGCATGGGCTGGTCAGGCCTCGTGAGCTGTTCCCTCACCGGGATTAAAACCACCCCAGCACGGAGCACTGCGTCTCTACAAACAGTGCAGGTGTGGTATCAAAGCTCCCTGAGGGTTTCCTCAGCCCTGAGCCCTTCTCACAGCTTACTCCAGCAACTGGTTCATCTTGGAGCCATGGAAAAATCCATACTGGGCCCAGTGCAAGCCCTTGATGGAGAGGAGAGCTTGGGGTGTAGTAATTACATATCTTCTGAACAGAGACATGGTTCTCTCAGGAAAATCCTGGGAAGCTGTGTAGAAGTTGTGAGNTTTTTTTTTTTTTTTTTTAATTTTACATGACCACAGCCAGTCTGAGCTTTCTGAATATTTTAGTGCTCTGCAGACACAGGGAGCAGAGTGTTTCTGAAAGCCTGCCAAGCTGACCTGGCCAGAATATTGCATGTTCAGAACAACCCAAACTCCTGTGAACTGATTTGTGTCTTACTGAAAACTCATTTATTAATCTGTGCTGTGAGCTCTCCATGGTGGTGGCAGATCAGTGATGGCTGGGGTTAGCACAGAATTAAGGACCTTATTGACAACAAGTCCTAAGCCCAGAATCTTTATTTACAAATGGATTGGAGCGCCTAAATGTGAATTCAAATCCTGGAGTCAGTTTGGGGCCCCTCAGGACAAGACATTGAGGGGTGAAGTGTGTGNTTCTAATAATAAAGTGTCTTTTCATGCCTTCTAATGATAAAGTCTCTGTATCACCTTTGGCTGTCCCCAATACCCCTTCAGTAATACTCAGGGGGCTGGCAAATCTCTGCTACTGCTGTGCAGGCAGGAGGAACAGAAGTTACCAGGCAGATAATGCTGCTGCTGGAAGCAAACAGAGAACAAGACTTAAGAGATGTCTGATTATCCTCATATTATTGATGTTGTCAGCTGGGGCAACTCCAACGATTACCTGCCAAAGAAATAATGGTTTTTAGGATCCCTCTTCCTCCGTGGCGAGTTGCTCTTTGCCACCTCAGTGTGAAGCAGGCAGCTATCAGCACATCTCCTTTCTTCTCCAAGTTTTATTCCTCTCTGATGTGTCACTGTCTGATTAGAAGCCCTTATCAGCCAGGGTTGCTCTCGGATGCTTTTTATGTTAAGCCATTTGTCTTGTTTTGCAGGTCTGCAACAACAAAAAGAACTGTCACTGTGAGGCTGACTGGGCCCCCCCCTTCTGTGACAAGCCAGGCTTTGGTGGCAGCGTGGACAGTGGGCCCATCAGACAGGCAGGTCAGTGGGAATTCAGGCTCCACCTGTTTTTTTTCAGGATGAAGAGTGGAAATTGGTCAACCTCAGAAAGAATTGTTTCTACACATTGTTAATTTTACAGGATTTCGTTATTCCGTGCCAGTTTTTCCCCAGAGTGTTGGAACATTAGTGACCTCAAAGAGATGTTTCTGGTTTATGTCTGAGGACGTGACAGGACAAGCAGTCTCCTCACAAGTACATGTATAAACTGAATCTCAATGGGAAATAATTTCTGTTTTCATATGAACAATACTGTTCTAAACCAAAATGGATTCTCTCCTCTGCATGCCAGATGCTGCAGTGGGTGGCAATACTGAAATTATGACAGCATTATTTCCATGACAAAGCTTCCCATCATGATTTCACTACTGAAAGATTTTTGTTTTTTGAAGATAGCAAAGAAACCCTGGTCAGGCAGTGAGCAGGCCCTAGGAAGAAGTTAACTCCATGTGATTTTTTTGCAGACAATAAGAGTTTGACCATAGGAGTGTTGATAACCATCCTGTGCCTTATCTTTGCTGGATCAATCATGTACCTCAAAAGGAAGACGTTCATGAGGTGGCTGTTTACAAGCAAGAAGACAACAATAGAGAAATTAAGGTATGCCTATTTTACCTAATTATATTCCAATAGATAGTAAGGAAAGGAAGCAGTAAACACAGCAATTCTCATCACTGTGAATGTGTTAGGAAGAGCCAGCCTTGACAAAAAATATTCACCATTATCAGCAGTGTTTTCCCTGGGTTGGTTTAATTTCATTGATAGGCAGTAAATAACACAGGTATTGCTTTGAATATATCCCTCTTTTCTTTTGGGATGAAAAATTAAGCAGTGATGGAAGTATTGCCTTTATTTTCATTTGCCTGAAACAGTTTCATTACACTGTGTGGCCTTTTATCTAAACTCAGCTGAGTGAGCTGAAACTTTCCTATTTGAGGTCATTACTGTTTAAATGTTAGATTCATTAGAATAGTCTCCTGGGTGTTACAAAGCTGCATTTCCACAGATTGCAGAAGCTAATTTAACAGACTACTGGTTTCTAAAAAATCAATATTTATTTTTATTCTTGCAGGAGTGCTAGACAATTTTTACTTTCCTTGTTTACTATAACCAGGCAGAAAGTCCTTACAAAATCCCATTCTGAAAAGAGGCTTCTGTTTAAGACAGTGTTACAAAGCAGAATAATTAAATGTTTGTATTGCAGGTCTGTGAGTCCAGCAAGATCTTCCAGCTCATCTGAGCCAAATCATGTTCATACCATATGTGTTAGTAAAAACCTCATTGTGAAGCCGCAAAATACAACCATACAAAAAGTGAGTCCCTAAATAATTTTTTTTAAAAAGTGGGGGAAAACCAAAAAAAGTCTCATGAATTTTATTTCAATTGAATGATTTATTATAATACAATAATTGCATGAGCTTAATTTCATGTAGTACTAACATTAAATGAAATGGGAGAGGATGTAGGCTTCAAAATTCATTTATGGCTTCCATGTTGAATACAGGTGGAGGTGTCCAGTGCAGGAAAGAAATAGTTTTGTCTTTAGGAGAGAAAACGATGGATTTTAAAGTAGCAATAGGCCAGGTTTGATGGGGCTTGAAGCTCCCTGGTGGGAGGTGTCCCTGCTCATGGCAGGGGGTTGGAACATGCTGGTCCTTCAGATCCCTTCAGACCAAACCATCCTGTGATTCTGTGCCAGCTCTTGAAATGTATGACTTTGGCTGGCTGGTTGAAATACGTAACTTTGGTTGGATTATTGAAATTTATAACTTTGGTTGGATGGTTCAAGTATGTAACTTTGGTTGGATAATTGAAATGCATAACATGTATAACTTTGGTTGGATGATTGAAATATATAACTTTGGTTGGATTATTGAAATGTATAACTTTGGTTGGATTATTGAAATATATAACTTTGGTTGGATTATTGAAATGTATAACTTTGGTTGGATGGTTGAAATGTGTAACTTTGGTTGGATTATTGAAATATATAACTTTGGTGGATGGTTGAAATGTGTAACTTTGGTTGGATTATTGAAATATATAACTTTAAGGATGATTTTTCCCAGAGAGACGGCCCCAGGCGGCCGCTGCCATATCAGATCATCGACATCAGCAGCCCTGTGAAGACACACGAGGTGCCACCATTAAAAACACCCCAGAGAGTCCTGCCACCCCTTCCCCAGCTGCCAGGCCACCAAGCTGGGCCTGAGAGACCCCTGCCAGCTAATCCTTCACTGAGGTTCTCCCAGGTAACCGTTGATGCTCTTCTATGTAATATTCACTCTGTGAGTGTCTGGAGAAATGAAGTGTTTTCTCATTTTTCCTGCTGCCCTTTTCCCACACTATTTCCTTTATGCTTTGTGTGAGTTTAGAACTCTGCTGTAGAAAAATTACCTTGTGGCAAGTGGGGCTGTGATCCTAAAATGTAGGATCCTGAATTCTGCCTTCACCACTCAGAAGACAACAGAACAAACACATTAGAGGCAAACAAATCTCTGCAGCTGCCCAAGCAGAGGGGAGCTGCATGGTTTGTTAGTGAGGTGCCAAGCACAGAGAGAGAGTTTAGGGAGTTGCAGATATGATGTGCAAGAGCAAAAGGTGTCTTAGCTTGATGTGCTTCTGCCCTGCACAGTCTGTTTTTCCAGAGCACAGACCCAAAAACCACTATTTCATGCAGACACACCTTTGACTGCAATGTTTAAGTAGAGATGGTAAATATTTTAATTTTTTTTTTTTTTTTGAACAAGATGCATCTCAGGGTGATAGAGTAGATGAAGCTGTCTGTATTAAACAGTGCCTTTTCTTGTCACTGGCTGCTCCCTTTTGGTGGCACTTTGGAGTGACTGTTTCTAAGCAAAGCACCCAGGCTGTTCCTGATCCGGGTGTGGTACGAGGTTAAGTAAAATGAATTAAAAGTTAAATTAAAAAAAGTTAATTAAAACTTAAAATAAAGTTGTTAACACCAGGCTCTCACCTGCAGGAGCCCTGAGAGCTGCTCGAGACCCTTTCCTGGTGCTGGATAGGAGGAGACAGCTTTGAGACAGTGCTGGAGTGAAAAGGGGTTGGAAAAATGTCAGAAATAAACAGGGATGAGAGAGGCTGCCCAGAGAAGTTGTCAGGGTGCCCAGAGCAGCTGTGGCTGCCCCTGGATCCCTGGCAGTGCCCAAGGCCAGGCTGGACAGGGCTTGGAGCAGCCTGGGACAGTGGAAGGTGTCCCTGCCCATTGTGTCAGCAAATAAAGTGTTTCTAGATTTTTTCTAAGCCTGAACATTGTATCACTCAGGCTAGACCAACTTTTACAAGTGCAATCTGTGTTTTATTTGCTTTTTTGTCTTCCCTTTTCCATGTTCCCAGTCATTTTTCTTTCCAGGGGTGTAAGGAACGCTGATTCTTTCTAAAATAAATTTTGTAGGGAATTGGAAGCAGTATTGATTCCTGTTGCTTGTCTTTAGCCCCAGTGGTTTCACTGTTCATTTTCTTGTATTCTCTAACATTCTGCACAATTCACAGTGGTCATAGGGAAGATTTCAAGTGCAAGTGCTTTTCAGTTCCTTAAGCAGAGTATGGATGGAGAAAAGGCTTTCCAAGGAAGAGGGAAAGGAATCATTTGTCATTCTGATGCCGCATCTGCACCTGCCCCAGCCTCACTGCACATCACAGCAGCCCAGTGCTCCCCTACAGATCATGGTCCTAAATCCCTGTGCTCCAAATGCCACCCAAAGTGCCAGGTGGAATACCAGACCTGCAGCACTACCACTAGCAAAGACTGACAGATCTGAAACTGCCAAAAAGCTTTTCAGTTTGGCAGCTCAAATTCATTGTGACAGTTCCTTCATCAAGCAAAATATCACCATTTTCAGTCTCTGCATGGAGCACAAACAGGGGATCAGCTCAAGGCAGCCTAAAGAATGAGCAAGAATGGATTCTTTCAAAATTATATCATAACCTCAATATTGTCAGAAACAGGTACTTTTTATATCAGAGGGACCAAAAAAACCACTGTGTGGGGAGAAAATCTTTCATTCCTAAGTTAAATTTTTCCCCACAAAGCTTGGAAGAAGTAAATTAGCTAAAGAATAGTTTGGGATAATAAATATAGATATTACTTCATGTACTGCTTCAGCTTTCTCTTGGAAGCACATCCAGAAGGTCAGCAAGAGGAAGGACTTGAAAAATCATTGCTGCATTCAGGATGTCACCCAGATGCTCAGTGCTGCAGCATGGTGCTGTAAATTATATAAAATTTCCTTCAGTTGTAAGTAAAATAGTTAAAAAACAAAGACAACATGAAATAAACCAAACCAATCAACCAAACAGAAAATCCTCAGCGAATTAGCTCTTGCCAAGTTTAATATTTAATTATCTTTTGACTGAAGAACAGCTTTTCCTTCTTTCAGATGCTCTTGCAAGGCAAACAGTCTTTATTTATGGGCCACATTCACATCAGTATAAATCAGCAGAGCCCCATGTGAATCAAGGGAACAGTGCAGGTTTATCCTAACCATGGGTTCAGTCCAGGCATTTGGGTTTGATCTCTTCCCCTCGATTTTGTTGCTTTTAGCATTCAGTTGCTGCCTCTGACACTCTCATCCTCTTGTTACCAAAATATAGCTCATGTTTTACAGCTCATCCTAATGCCAGGAAATATTTTTACTTTTTTACTGAAATATTTTACCACTTTAAAAAGTGGGTTTACTTTTTCCTCAGTAAAACCGAGCTCAGCCCAGCTCCTGCTCCTTCTGCCACAGTTATCCTGGGAATATCTCTCCTGTGACACCTCAGCCTGGCTGTGGACACTGAGGGCTTTCACTTTCTTCTTTAAAAATCAGTGGAAAAACCCTGGAATTTCATGCACTTGATGTCTTTGGAGCTGCTCAGTATGAGAATTGTGGTTTTTCATTCCAGTATTTAAAACAACACTTCCCCAAGCAGGGCCTGAATGCATTAAAGGCCAGGTTGTGGATATAAAATGGACAAGGAAATCCATCTGTAAACTCTTTGTGAGGAAGAGCTGAAGCTTTGTAGGGGAAGAAGTGGAGGAAGAGGAATGAGGGAAGCAGAGCTGTGGTGGTACCGTGAGCTGTGCTGCAGATTCCCAGCACATCAAGGGCTCTGCAGGGCCCCACACGAGTTAACACACAGAGTTTGGATTCTCCTGTGGCACAGAAAGAATGGAGAAGACCCTCCTGTAATCAGTCTGGGGGATAGGATTTATTTCTCCAAAGAGCTTTTCCTCTGTTCCTAAGGTTGTGTGCTCCTGGTGGCATCTCCTTCTGCTCCATTTTGCTTCATCTCAGACACCATTTATTCTCCAGCTCCATTTTTATCAGAGTTCCTCCATTTTTAATTTTTTTCTTTCATTTACCCTTTCCTAGCAGCTTGCCATCACATTATACTTTCTGTCAGAACACTTGGCTGCTTCTTCCTTAAGGATATTTTAACTTCAGGACATTTTGAGTGGGAAATGAATGAATAAATAAATCAGGAGTTGAGCCTGTGCACCCATCAATACTTGTACTTGTTATGCAGAGAATTAAACAGAGGGTGGACATTATATACAACTTTAAAATGTAGTTCGTGGCAAATTTGAACTTATTATATATGAAATTTACTAAAGCTCATGTATTTTCTTCCTTATCAAAATGCCTGTGGATAATCAATCTGCATTTCCTTCTTGAAAGAGCAAATATTTGCCATGGAAAATAAAAAAACAAAGGGATGCTCAAAACAAATAATGAAAAGTTGGACTTCATACAGGAGCAATTCATGCTCTGATTGCTTGTTTGGATCACATCTTTCAAAGGATCTTTAATCAGATTATGCTTGTAAGCTCTTCTTGTTTCCTTTAACTTTACTAATGATACTTATGGCAAACTAAAAATAAGGAATAAAATTCCTTGGGAAAAGCGTGGCTATGCAGCTCCAGTAGTAGAAAGATCTGAAGTGAGTTTGGGGGTAAACTGGAGAGATTTGTGTGCCCTGAGCAAGCCACTTAATGTGTCCCAGCTCCCCATTGAGAGGAGCACAAACAGCCAAGTTTCCCTGTTTGCAGGGACCACCCAGAGGAGCCACTGGCCCAGCCTGACAGCAGATGACTTCTGTTCTTTATTAATGGAGCCTTTAATTCCACTGAATGAAAGCACAGCGAAAAAAAATCCCCAGATGCTCCCAATCCAAACCAGACTGGGGCACTTTGGTTTTGTGGCATCTGAATTTCCATTTTAAAGTCATGTCGAGCATTCCCACCTTTCTATAGAACTGCTTCTACAAAGTTATGTATTGCATCTTTGCTGTTTCCATTTACCACCAATTAAGCATTGAGTCCAGTAGAGATGCACCCTGCGCTTCTAGAGTCAAGAATCAAAAGACAAAAAAATCATGAAAATACAGTGTTAAATATTTGGTTTAAAATTAGAGTGCCAGCTTATTAAAAATAAGTTACTATTTACTCATTTAAACTTATCTAGTCATAACTGATTAAAAAAATACCTTCAATTTAGGTTTAGATTAGGTGTTAGAAAGAAATAGGGGGGTGAGGTCTCAGTTTTACCCAGAGTTGTGGCTGCCTCCTGGAAGTGTCCAAGGCCAGGTTGGACAGGGCTTGGAGCACCATGGTGATGCCTTAAGTTTTAGCTTTCGTATTTTCCAGATTCTGTACTACATTAGGAAATAACTCTGAACTTCATATAAAGTGTTTTAGCAAGTTCTCCTCACAGCTCAGTCACACAAAACAATCCTTTTCCAGGCCCAAAAAGTGCAAACAACAGTGAAGTGGGGAGAGCAAATTTGGGAGGATGGGACTGCATCCCCTGGAGCTGTAATTGGACAATGAACCCCAATATGGAAATGGATCAAAACTGATAAAATTGTGAAAACTCGTGACACGCCGTCCATCTTGGGTCCATCTACATTAAAAATAGAATCAATATAGTCTCCTATATTTTAGCAAAAATACTGCACAAAGAGACTTGGATTAAACTCCTGGCTGTCCTTTCCAGTCAGATATTCTGAAATCAACAACATTTCAACATTTCAACATTAACCCCAGTATGGAATGGACCAAAGTTTATAAAAGTGTGAAAACTCTTGAACCAGGGTCCATCTTGGGTGTAGCCTTGGCCAGGCTCGTGTACTGCCCAAGGTGTATCCTGTGAAGGCCTTTTAATAAATCCCTGCTTTATTCCTTTAAATCCTTCATTCCTTTAACCTTTATTCTTTTTTCCTTTAACCCTGTTCTCAGCAGCCTCCCAAGGCATGGCTGGGGCCATGGAAGGTGTCCCTGCCCTTGGCAGGGGTGGCACTGGGTGGGCTTCAGGTCCCTCCCAAGCCAGCCCAGTGTGTAACTCCACGATTCTGTGGCTTTGTCTCAGCTGTGGCTGTGTGGAGGGTGTGATGTCCACTCTGAGAACTGACAGGAGCTCGTGTTTCCCGCAGGAGCCCCCCAAGCCCAGCGCCCCTCGGAAGCCTCTCCCCGCTGACCCCCTGGGCCGAGCGCGCCAGGGCCCCGCCGGACGCCCCAGAGCTCTGCCCCACACCTCCCCTGCCAGGTCAGTCCTCACCCTGATGCCTTAGGGTTTCAGCTTGTGTATTTTCCATTTGTAATCCTGCAGTTCAGCAGTGTATAACTCTAAACTCCATATACAGTGCAAGCTGCTGCTTTCCCATTTTGGGCAGACACCACAATTCCTCTCCAGGCCTGGGGATCAAGGGCACCTCACTGCCTCAGGGCCCAAAGTGTAAACAAAAGTGAGTTTTGGGGGGAGAAAACTTGAGGTAAATGACTTCATTAACTGAAGCTGTAATTGGAAGATTAACCCGCAATATGCAAATGGACCAAGCTTTAAAAAGTGTGAAAACCCATCATCCATTTCTGGGTGTAGCCCCTGGAGGGGCTTTATCTGCCCAAAATGTGCCTGAAGCTCCTTCAGTAAATATAACCCCCTTTTATTCCCTTAATTTTGTCTGGCCTTTGATTTTAGGTAGTCCCATAAAGGTATCAATCACAACACCTGGATTTTAGCACTTCAGCAGCAACATGGCTAAAATGGCTCAAGGAACTGCTGCAACAACCACTTCCAACATAATTTCCATCTCTAATTTTACTTATCACGCTGCTTCTCACTAGAAGTGCACCAGCACAGTTGCTCTGACTCCCACAGAATATGAGGATTTATAATACCTGTGAAGGCTTGACTGTAAACACCTGGCTGCATATTTACAAAACTAACCAATAAATAATGAATTTTCTCCTCAGACCCACCCCCCCATCTGAATTAGGCTGAGAACTGAATGCTGTTAAAATCAGCCACCAAAAAAGTGATTTCCTGATCACCCATTTCCCAAGGAAACATCAGCTGACATCATCTGAAAATATTATCCAGAAGACTGAAAAAGCATAGAAATTGTGCACTTCAAAAATATAATGTTTGAAAAAAATAATCAGGAAGTGGAATAACTACACCCAGTGTTAGTGGGTTTAGTCCATGCTGTTTTCTTACCCAATATTCCTCAGTTTTCCTGTGAATAAAGTGAGCTCCAAGGAGGATAAAAGTGGTGTTTTAAGCTACAAAAATTCTACCAGTAAAGCACTTAAGTGCTCAGAAACATTAAAAATAGAATCAATATAGTCTCCTATATTTTAGCAAAAATACTGCACAAAGAAACTTGGATTAAATTCCTGGCTGTCCATTCTAGTCAGATATTCTGAAAGCAACAACATTTCAATCTGACTCCTACAGCTTTTGGAGACCACCTGGAATTCTGCAACATTACTGATATTTTTGATCAGGTACAAAACTGATGAGCACCCAAAGAAATGGAGATTAAGTAACAATTTGCTGTTTTCTTTCTTTCCAACAGACCTGCTCCTAAACATCCACCACAGGTATCCAGGTCCAGCAACACTATGGATGTGAAATGAGTAGAAAACCTGACACCTTTATTTTAAAAAGTGAAGACAGAAGTTTGCACTATCTTTCAACTCCAGCTGGAGTTCGTTTCTATGACAATACTTAGAATTTTTAATGTTTAAAACAGCATTATTTTTAAGAATTCTGAGCTACTGCCTTTGGTGCTGTGCTGTGCTATGGTGCTCTGTATACTTGCTCAGGTACTTGTAAATTATTAATTTATGTTGAATATTTATTACAGTGCAGTGCACTGTAGTAGATATTTTTACCATAGCTGAGTTTTCCTAAAAAGGAAACCTTTTTTTTTTTGGTAATATTTCACTGAACTTGAATAATTCTGCTCTGTTTGTCCTATGTAGATTTGTTAGTTTTGATCTATTCTTTAAGGAGTGCTGATGCAGATCGATGAATTGTGTAAACAGCTCCATCTCAATGCTCCTTACCCAACTTCTGAGTAAATATGGCAGGGTGAAAAGACAGAATCTCTCCTGGAACTGGGTGGAATGCCCGATACCTGCACACAAGGTGTGACCTGTATGTAACCAGAGGCTCACTCTGTGTTTGCAGCTGTACTGTAATCTCAATTTTCATGTTACTGTTTGACATCTCCCAGAAATCTCTGAGCTGAAAGAGGATGCATCCACCTGGGAGAAGTCCTCTCACTGAAGAAGTACTGTATATCACCAACCTCTGGTGGTTTTAACCTCATTTTCCTCAAACACAGCCTGCTTAGTCCATATGAATGCAGATATCAGGCCTCCCTGTGCCATCTCCTTTTTGATGCTTTGGTAATTAAATTCCACCATCTCATTGTTGTCCTGATTAGACTGGCTGTGCATTACACCCAGGGCTGGGGGGAAGCCAATAATTACAAAGAATTACATTTTAAAAATCAACTTTTGTATTATTTCCTTTTGCCTCACTGCTCTGCTTATCACCTGTATTTTGCATATTTACTACTGTTTTGTATTAAACTTCTACAACATTGCTCCGGGTTTCTTAATTCCCAAATCAAAATGTGTATTTTAATACATAGACTTGGATTATCAAAAAAAAAAAAAAAGTTCATCTCTGTGATTACACCTGATCTCTTCTGTGCCTTCTCAGTAGCACTGCTGAACACGGTTTCACCTGTAAAAACAGCAATTTTTAATTATCAGTTGAAGCAGAGGGAGAAGGGACTATCACCTTTAATGGTTTCCTCATTGCTTGTGGTTTTTGTTTCCTTAAGCAAAAATAAAAGCATTGATAGAAACTCACATCTGGCTTCAGGAGGTGTCATGGTATTTCATTTTCCCAGTTTTTTCCCCTCACAGCAACACAACCTTCATGTTTATGGAGAAACTGATCAAACCAAAATCAACCCCAGCTTAGTTTGGTGCTCAGTAGCAAAGGAACAGCTGCACAAATGTATTTTAATTCTTAAAGCACCTCCAACAGCAGCAACAGGGCTTTGTGTGTGGAGAATCACAACAGAAGGATGGGGGAACCAAAATGATGCTTTTTATGTACTTTACTTATTTCTGTATTTAAAATACTAATTTTTTTGTATCTACAGTAGGGGGTACCTCCATTTGAAGCAGCCACAAGATCTCAGTTTGCTTTTTGAATGCCCCTATGTTATCAGATTTCTTCTGCAAATTGCTGAAAACCACAAGGTGAAACTGTGGGTAGTGAAAGGTGACGTGAAATGACTAAAAAGTGTCTGTTGTCAGCATCAGGAGTTCTGAATTTAACAGGAGCAGCCTAGGTAAGACTTGACACGCGTGTAAACTTAAACATGACCCCCCTAGGCAGGCGTAAAAGTATAGAAAATAGAAATATCCACACAGGGCACCCACACCATGTGTCAAATTTCTTAAGTATTCCCACTAAAACAAGCACAGCTATCCAGTGACAGGGAATTTACTCCTACAGTTAAGAAGAACATATTATCTACCAGATTTATCATCTAAGACATGGCTAAACTTTGAGGTTTCTACATGTCTGCGAAAAAAAATCCCAATTCTCTATCTGGAACAAAGATAACAAAACCCAAAGATCCTGTAAAAATTAATACCATTACTTGACACCAAAAAAAGTTCTTACTGAATAGTACAGGGTGATTTTTTTCATAGCAAAATGTGGGTGCAATGTAGGCAACAGCCATAAAATGTGGAATCCTTCCAGTCAGCAATTAGCAAATTTTATATTTTTTTATATTTATATTTCACAGAACTCAGAGAATGACTAGGTTGGAAGAGATCTTAAAGGTCATCGAGTCCATCCCATGCCCTAACACCTCAACTAAACCAATATATTTATATTTATATTTATATTATCAGCTGCAAAGTTCTACAGGCAGAAGAGGACCTGTAGCTTGGGTGGAATGGGACAACAAACAACACCTGATAACAAGAGATGACACCAAATGATCCATCAAATCTTTCTTTTCTTTTGGGGGATTTTATCAGTTTTAATACAGTTAATATCAGTTTTCACCTGGTTTTAGGTGCTTACCCACCTAATTAGTGCCTTCATGATTAGAAATGCTGATGGCATGGAAAATTCCACTGTGGAGAGCAGGTGAATGGTTTTACATCTGTAAGCAAATAAATTCCTGTGGGATACACCAGGCTGTGAAATCCAAGGTGTGCTCCTTGCATAAGTCCTGTCATAATAAATTCAGTCCTGTCATAATAAATTCCTCCACCTCCCTGCTCAGCAAATCACCTTTTCTAAATCACCTTTAAGGTTACACCAACCTTTAAATCCTCAGTATTTTATGGGTCTCAATTTATCTTGGTGGAAGAGATTTTTTGGTGCTGATTCTTCCTTTCTGTCTCTCCCACACCCCTGTTCCAGCCTCCCACCTCTGGAATGCTGCTGCAGCCAGGCTCCCTTTCCAGAGGGAAGGCAGGAACAGAGTGTGCTCTTCCTAAAGCTGCCTTTATGCTAATCAATAGAACAGAAAGTACAAAACACCAAAGAAAATGAATAAATAGGCAGTAAACAAAAGGAAAATTGCATATTTACCATCTTTCTCCCCATCAAGTCCCTTGGGTTTAGTATTCCCAGATTGTTTGTAAAAGCTAGCAATTATTAGGGCAGCAAGATTTATCTCCTTTTAATTTCATGGAATATTTTAAAACCTTTTCAAAGGCTCAGAGTAGAAAGAGATACAGAGCTTTCTCCTTTGTTTCAGTTCTGGTTTGTTCTGATCATTTGAGTATGCAATATTCTCTTTTATTAACTTCCAATCAAATAACAGCAGTTTCCAATTTAACTGTAAATTACCATGTAACAGTAAACAAATTCATTCTTTATCTCACTCTGCAAAACATCATTTTCTGAACTCAGTAAGGCTGAGACTCGTTCTGCACAGAGACCATCCTTCCACAGAACAAGACCACACAGAAATATTCCCCACAAATTACAGACAGCTGCCCTTTTCACACAACACTTCTAAGAGAAACTAAAACCTAGAGCACATTGAACATTTAGAACTCTTGGGATTCTGTTCATTCAGGCATTTAATATCCAACATCATCATGACAAAAGATACTTTTCATTTCCATGACCCTCTTTTTTTTTTAATCAGTGTGCAAGACCATGCGTATCTGTAGAGGTGAGCAATACATTTTTCTGCCTTAATTCAGGTCTTAATTCTTGCATATTGAAATTTATTGCTTTTAATGTACTTAGGAACAATTGGGGAAGGGTCTGGAGCCCCAGGAGTGGCTGAGGGAGCTGGGAAGGGGCTCAGCCTGGATCAAAGGAGGCTCAAGGGGGACCTTGTGGCTCTGCACAACTCCTGACAGGAGGGGACAAGGAACAAGGGACAGGAAATGACCTCAAGTTGCAGCAGAGGATGTCTAGATTGGATATTGGGAAAAAATTCTCACCTTAAAGAAGGAATGCAGGAGAGAAGGGCAGATTTCTGCCTGTGTGTTCTCACTGCTCCAAGAACCCACAGCAAAAATTAAAAGTTCTATCCAACAGATTGCCTTTTGTATGTGCCATGTCTTAGATTATGCTGGATTTGAAGGAAAGAACTGAATTTTTTCCAATTTTTTAAAGCAACTTGGATTTTGCATTTCTCAGTGTTTTACTTTGCAATCTTGATGTTACTTGATATAAAGACCTCTAAAACTACTTTTTAAACCCCCAAACCATAACTTTCAGGAACCAATCTGAAAAGACATCAGATCATTTATATATTCAACACATATCACTTCCTTTTATTTATCAAATATACCAGATTATTTTACTGTTAAAACTATAAATTACTACTTAATTCCAAAAACCAAAAGCTAAAATATATAAATATATATTTTCTACAAAGATTCATTAATTTAGCCTAATTTTCTGTAAAAATTTTAGATGCCATAACAATCTGAACATGTTTTTCCCTTCTGAAGCTAAATTTGTTGCACGAGCAGTTCACGATTTGAAGTAAAGAAGCATCTCCTTGGAAAACTTAAAGATGAGTATTAACAAGGTTGGGTAAGAAATGCTGATTTTTGTTTACTAAAGGGACAGTCATGAAAGCAAAAGAGGTCTTGAAGAAGAAAAGGAAGCAGTAGAGAAGAAAAAATTCAGTATTTAATTTCCAGCAGTTTTGTAATATCCTCAGGGGAATGCCAAAAAGTATTTTTGTTTTTCTGAATTTCTTGCTTTACATCTAACTCTGCATGCAAGAGGGTTCTGTAAGGATTCAGTGTCTGTAAATCCCATGGATGCACTTAAATACAGGAGGAGATGCTGAAGAGGAGGCTGAGCTCCAAAATATAGAGTGCCAAGAACCCAGAAATCTGAATAATAGAGGTGAAACAGGCAAGTTACAGCATTTGGGGCCAAATACTCATCTTTTCACTCTCTTGATAGGAAAAATCAAAGTTATCTGAGGCACCATCTCCAAACTGGAACTCTTAGTTTTTCCTTCTTGACTTCTAGCAAATTGTCCAAGGTCCAAACAAACACAAATCACAACAAATCCAGAAGGAAATATGTTTTAAAAATAATAAACTCAGAGGTGGAAAACCTCTATATAGGGATTATTTATACCTACCTGTGAAAACTTCCAGTCTTTTGTAATACTGAAAGGCAAAGAGGAATGAATCTCCCTTTTCACAAGAAAAAAAAAAAAACAACAAAAAGTGAACCAATAAAGTCTCCCACTGCAGGTCTGGGTAACTCCTCCTGCAGCCCCAGCAGCACAGAGTGGAAAAATCACCCTAAATCCTGTTTGAAAGGTGGGATCTCCATCCTACACCCATCTAATCCAGGGTGCTGCTGCCTGGAATTAAACTATCAAGTCAGGTTTTAACAAAGCATCAAGGACCAAAGTGCTTGAATGCCCCTGCTGCTCCTTGCAGCCCACACAAGGATGCAAAGCAGAGCCATTACACTGCTACAGAACCCATTAATTTGATTTTAGCACTAAGTAATGCCCAGTGACTTGAAACTGCAACAAGTAGATGGTTTGGGAGGATTTTTAGGCAGTCTGCACAAAATATACATATTTAAATTAAAATATAGGTAAGGGACAGCTGAGAAAATTCATCAAACTCCTTGTTTATCACAAGCATAATTTTGGAGTGCATTAGGAATGTATGAAAAATATATTCATTCAATGAATACATTCCGTTTGTAGCATTTTTTTCCCTAAAAATGTGGTTTGGGCACATTTTGGATTATCCCTTCCTCTCCAGTTACCTTCAAGCTTTTACCTGTAATTACTAACCAAAATAACAGCTCTGAAGACAGAAAATCGTGTGGATTTAAGACAGCAGGGAGATTTTATAGAATTCCAACATTCAGCAAGGCATAACAAACTACAAGGCAATGGCTTTAATGTCATTTTTATGTTTTAAACTTTCTGGAGCTGAAATTTCCAGTGTCAAGCAGGGCTGTCCTTCCCCACAGTCAGAGGGGAAAGTGGCTGGGCTCGGGGGTGTCTGCTTTAGCACTACCCCCAGAGCACTGTCTGCCCCTAAAAAAGCACATTTCCTATTCAGTTCCCTTCAAGAAACTCTGTACAGCCTTGGCCCTTCCACATCCAGCAAACCCTCTCTTCACATTGTCCCTCTTTATCACTTTTGGGTTGTTCTCCTGCCTTTTCTTCCTTCCTTTTGTCACATCCCCTTTTGCTCTTGTGTCTTTGTGGCTCTCCCAGCCAGTTTTATCTAAATCCCAAACCTAAAGGTGTTTACAGAGGAAGATTTTATAAAAATCTCCCCAGAGAATCTCTTTTTTTTCTTTGTTTTCTCCCCCTTTTTTTTGTGTCTGGTTTCTGTGATGAAGCTTTGCAATCTCAGATGAACAATATAAATCTCCAGGAGCACCACCATAAATAACAGGAAAGACAGTTAAATGGATTGATTGGAATAGATGAATTACACTGTCAGGATGTTCCCAGTTTGGGTTTCTCTTTTCCTACAGCTTTGACTTTTCTCCACTATTGAAATAACCTGAGATTTTCCCCATTCTGTGAGGTGGCACCACCTCAGCACTCACTGCTTACATCCTCCCCACTACTGAAGTTTCCCAGGGTTGTGACAATGCCTTTTTTTTTGTTGTTTTTGTTGTTGGTTTTTCCAACAGGAGGTCTAGTTACTGCTGGAATTTTAACCTTATTCACTTCTCCTTTCACCACTTCAGCCAATGATGACAATTCCCCAAAAACTACAATTGCAAAGCCATTCCACAGCTGCTGCCTCTGGACTTTGCTGTCCATAAATCCAGGCAGGAGCACAGGAACAGCAGCCAGGACAGCTGGACACAGGTGCACCCATCCCTCTAAAGCCTCAGAGATTTGGAATTCTCAGCTGGAAGAAAAGGCTGGGAGACCTTGGCCATCAGTAGCCATGGACAAGGACCTCTGGTGATTAATGGGCTAATGTCTCATTGTCTGCTTTATTCTCAATATTTACCTGCCATGCCTGCTGCAGGGACCAGACTTGGAAAAGTCAGGAGAGTGTGTTTCAAATGTTCCAGGTTGTTCAAAAGGCTTGAGTTAATAATAACTAGGGTTTGCAAAGGCAAATTGAGATACAAGAAGAGGAGCCCTTAATTTAATCTCTCTCCCTTTGTTCAAATGAAGTCACAGGGCTCTTCTGTCTTCTTCTAGCACTTGTGGATTTTCCTGACACACTCTGGAAAGATGAAAAAATTCAAGAGAAAAGGCTCTCAGCAGCAACTACTGAATAGGAATTTTTCCAAATTTCACCTCTCAGGATGTGTTTCCCTCCAGCAATGCCTCCCAGAAAACTGCAGATCCCAGTAAATAACTTCACTGGTTTTTCTCCTCTCACTTTGTAAGCATGGACAGCAGGCTGTACAGCAGTGCACACATATTAAATAATAAAAATTATCTGATTTCAAACACTTTAGCTATGGAATTCCTGGAGTAAAAAACCTCCAGCAGAATTGATTTATTAAGACAGAAACTCTGGAACCTCCTGATGGTTGGGACAGCAATACCCAGTAAGTAAGAATAATTGCGCTCCATCCTGCTCCCCAGAGCTGATTCTTTGCTACCAAACCTCCATTCCATGGTTTTCATCCTCCTTCCCTCTTCCAAAGCAGCATTTCTCCCTCCCCTAAGGGGAACCAGTTCACCATAAGCCCAGGTTGATGTTGGGAGCAGAGGGACACAGAATTCCATCACTACTCACAAAACCCAAACAAGGCAGCACTGGGAACAGGGCATCTGTGAGGAGAGAGGAAAAAACCACCCTCAGTTCCATAAAATAAATGCAAAACTAAATTCTACCCCACAAGTTTTAAGTGATACTTTAAGTTTTAAGTCCCATACTATTGTTGCACATGATCCTGACCATCTTTAAGAAAAATATTAGAAAAACTGCAGCTTATCCAACACATTCCCAGCCCTTTCTGGCCCCTTGCACTCCTGCAGGAGCCTCCATCAAGCTAATTTATTTTTTTTTTAATCTCAGCTTGTTTTACAGGTCATCAATTTCATTTCTCCATGCTTTAGGTGCTCCCCTCTTCTCAATTAGGATAACATTACATCCATCAATTCTTATCTCTGAATCTTCAGCTTCTCATTCAGCCACCCAGCAGTCTTGATCAGAGCTTATCAGCTGCAACCCTGTTGGTTTAATTGTACCATCCATTTGCTAATATTTACTCAGCCATTACTAAATATATCCAATTTTGTTTGCTAACACACATCCCTGCCTGTTGAGAAACCATATCCAGGCAATCATGCCTATCTCCTGTGTCATGGTAACCTGCAAATAAAACTGAATGCTGTAGTTGGATTAAAAATGTGGATTATAAGCAAGGAAGGCTCCCTATTATATCCTGTATCAACTCCTGTCCGACACCCTGCTCCCTATGAAGGAAAGGTAAAGAGAGAAGGTCTAATTACAAAACCACTACCATGGAAGCTTCACTGCCCTAAAGATTTAGAGGTTATTCCAGTTATTGCTATGATAGCAGCAGGGTTTTGTCCATTGCTCTGTTTTTCAACCAGAATTACACAATTCTCCACTTTTCTGAATCCACTGCATCATTCTTTTGGGCAAATGAGTTTCCATTAAGCAAGAGCCCAGAGGATTCAGGAATGTATCAGGGCAGAATTAACATGAGGATAAAAATTAACCTGCTCACTTTTGGGACAATGCTGCCTTTTCTGCAAACTGTAGGGATGAAACTCTTCCATTTCAGCACCATCAGTCACCAGGCAAGAGCAGGACCTTGTCCTCCACCTTCAGCCCTGAGAAGTTGTGTGACCTCCCAGATCTTTGCCTTCCCAGGAAGCACCTGGTGAATTCAAGTACTTAATCATATCCAGGTGACCAGCAAAAGTAGCCAACATCATCATTAACAGTGCAGAAGAAAAGGAAATTAAACTACTGCAAAATCAGGACATCAGTGTCACTATTAAAAAAAAAAATCAATTAAATATGTTCAATGCCACATCAAATTCTGAGCAAGAATGTGCCTGTGGTAATCCAGCTCTAACCTGGGAGACATTTGAAAATATTTGGCCTCTTGGAGACAAGGAATAACACCATAAATATATTTTAAACCCTTGATGCACTCCTAAGAGCTCTCTGAAACCTCTGCCTCATGTCAGAGGAGGGTAAGAGGCAGACAGGCACAGAAACAAACACTGAGAAATCCACATCCAGACTCCAATCCTCCTACTGCCTTCACTCTCCATTAGTCCATAGAAGGGATGTCATTACACCCATCTTT
The DNA here is from genome assembly GCA_013400635.1 of Hypocryptadius cinnamomeus. Taxonomy (NCBI): domain Eukaryota; kingdom Metazoa; phylum Chordata; class Aves; order Passeriformes; family Zosteropidae; genus Hypocryptadius; species Hypocryptadius cinnamomeus. The sequence continues at coordinate 8,895 of VYZP01027978.1, read as the reverse complement.
TACACCAAATATTGTTCTTCCTCTTAATTAATTCCCAATTCCTGAATTGCTGAATCCCCAATTCCCACCCTGGCACAAGGGTGTGACCTTTATATTTCCAGACATCAGCTGGAAATTATTAAAATCTAAAGGACCTGGACTTACATCTCTGTTCCAAAACAATGTGTGTGTTTGAAAATATGTTTCTTTCCCTTTGGGTAAATCCTTAAAGCACCTTTTTCTTACTTAAGATCCAAAGGTATTTCAGATTATTTTATTCTCCAGAGATTTGTCACCTGTTGCTGAAGGCCAGTGTCTTCCTGAGAGTTCTTCACATGCTGTAACACTGAGTTGTGCCCTGGGAGAGCTTCCAGCAGCTGTTCCATGCCTCCAGCAGCTCCCTAATTTCCCATTTTCCCCAGCACAAATGGTGAGTTTTCCTCTCTACACCTTTTCTTCGGTGAATTCTGCACCTGCCTCAACCACAGCATCACAAAAGCAGCAGGGAGGGCTCCAGTCCCACTCCTGCTCCCAGCAGGGGCAGCTCTGAAACCCCACCAGGGATTTCTCCAGGTCAGAGCTGGACAATGAGGGAGGGAGGGGAGGCAGAACTCCCTGTGCTCCCTGTCCTGCTGCTTGGCAGGGGTCCAGGCAGCATCAGGTTTAGAGCTCTAACAAGTGTGTGTTGTGCATTCTCAGCCTTCCTCCCTTTTTTGTTGAATCTCGTGCCTCAGATGCTCCATGCACACCAGTGGCTCCTGGCTGATCCACTTCCTCATTTAGTTTAAAATCCCTCTGGTTCTCCAAACCTAAACCAGAAATGGGAAATAAAAATAGATACAAGGATTTGGTAATTAATAATAAAACAAAATAAAAATACTGGGAAAGAACCCTGTAATGTTTTAGCCCTCCACCTAAAGAAATAGCTCATCAGGATAATTCTTTTAATTTTTTTCTTAAATGAAAATAATTAAAAGATCAGCTCACTGTGCTGATTTTCAGCTGACATCCTCTGTCAGTATGATTCTCCTGTCCCTCAGGGTGGTACCACAGCATCTGTCACATCATATTGCATTTTACATCTTTTATCTATAGTTATATACATATATATCACAGAATCCCAGAATGGCTGGGGTTTGAAGGGACATTCAAGATCATCTGGTTCCAACCCTCTGCCATAGCCAGGGACACTTTCCACCAGCATCTTAAAATTTATGAATGCAGGACTTAAAAAATCTTCCAAATTATCAAGTCCAGTCTCCTGCTGTTGCAACCAACCATATTATTTTATACTTTTCAAAAAGTTAGCACAGAGTCCTCAGTGCAATGAGAATTTTGCCCCTGCCAGCTGGATAGCTACTCCAAAAATCTTCCTGTGCTGTGTAGAAAACCTGTTTGTACTGAGGCAGTTCTCTTTGGTTCTTTGCTTTACAGTCAGACCCAAATCTGAGAGGTGATTAATTATCTGTATTTATCTCTCAGAGGTTACAATTAACAAAACTGTAGGAGTGTCTCAGTTAATGAGTCTTCAATGCAATGCTTGGCCAAATAACACTCAATCACATCAAAACCAAGTTCCAGCTCTGTTTGTTTTTTCACATCTTAATGAGAATTAATTTCTATTTATCACAGTGCTTTTCCAAATACTGGGATGTATTTGATCCCACCAGCAAGCACAACAACCCCCATGGAAATGTGGCAGTGACACTCTGGTTAAACTCACATTTAAAACCTTGCTGTCCTGGAAATAGCAAAGTAAATGTCATTCAAAAACCAACATTTTACAGCCTTACCCCATCACTGAGATAATAATTCAATACCACATCAATACATTTACTATATGTGTAGTGAAAATGTAAATGAAGCAAATTCAGCTCAAAGCAGGGTTTCAAACCCTGTCTCCTTGGTTGCAAATTTCTACTTTGACAGAGATGAAAACACGACACAAAACTTGGGTTTTTTCCAAGCAAAGATGGACAATCAACATCCTCTATTTCAAGAAATGCAGAAGAAATCTCACCAATTTTGGGACAATATAGACATTGTCTCAAATGCCTATATTTGACATTTCAGTGTTCACCAGTGATCCCACAGGTTCTTGGAATACATTCAGCAGTCCCAGAATGATGGGCAGGCCATGAAGAAAGCAGGACACTCCATTCCCTTCTGCACAAATCACCAAATTTCCAGGCAGGACAGCAGAGCTGCGTGTGGGGCTCCAAACTGCCCAGGAAAACCAGCACTGGTTACCAAAATGCTGGGAAAATCAGCAGAAGGCATTTGGTAAACACTTGGATGCTCCAAGGGGAAGAACTACTGAAATTGTGTGGCTGTCCCAGCACACAGGACAAAATTCCAACAGCTACAGCTGAAATTCCAAGCTACAGCTCGGAGAAATAACTTCTGAGGATGACCAGAGCCTGAGAAAGAAAAAGCCAAGAGAGTTAAGGAAAATGTTCAGCGGGAATTCAGGTGTTCAGCAGGGATTGCTGGAGGCCAACAACAATTTTCTCCAGTTCCCCCCATCCTGAGCTGGGTGATTGCCAGCCCCGGGGCTGGATGGGTGTCAGACAATGCAGCAATCAGCACACGGGGGTTTTCATGGATTTACAGCTCCGGGAAAAGCAGCTGCTGAATCCCAAAAGGAGCCCTTGTGCTGAGGTTCTGTGACTCCTGGGCTGTCCTGGCTGAGCCCCTTAAACCCCCAGGATGGAGGTTTGGTGACAGCCTAGAAATTAAAGACATAATTACCCACTAGAGAATAAAGTGACATTATTGGGATGGTCTGCAGAATATTCTTTAAGCTCTGGAAAGGAAAAGCAGTGCCTAATGCAGGTTGATTTAATTCACAGGCACTTTTCCTTCAGCATTCTGCTTTGAGCAGAGCTGCTGCACACTGAACTCACCTGCCAGAGCTACTTAACTGCAGCTCTTTAATCCTTCAGGAAAAGGGACTTTAAACCTGACCTCCACCAAACAGAGGCTGGCATTTGACTACAGTTTGGATTTTCAGTGAAAATGGCACAATTCCACCTCCAGCTCCAAGGGGAGATGATCAGTAGGATGCAGAGCAGAGTGTACAGTGAGGTACAGTGAATCTTTGCTTTTGAATACAGAGAAATGGGTTTTCTTCACAAAATTCACATGAAGGGGAGAGGTCTGACACTGGAAAGTGCCTGCTGATTACCTGGCAGTTAAGGGGAAGTCTGAAAGAGTTTAGCTTGGGACAGCCTGGTTTAAATAAAGATAATAATTCTGTTTGATTTCTTTCTTTACAAATCTAAGAATACGTTCATGGATTAGTGAAGGGAAAAAATATCATTATTGGGTAGAGCCAAGTCCCTACAGACCTTCAGAAGGACATAAAGAACATCCAAAGATGAAGCCTCCTCTCTTTAGATAAATTTGTATGGCCTTTCTATATCACATAAAAATAAATTCTCAATATACCTGTCTTTTCCACTTTCTGTATTCTCTCCCTTTTAGCTCTCTATGGATGCCTGCAGAGTGAATTTTATCTAGAATTTGCAAACACAACAGCTAAGCCTGATACAGAAGAAGATACACTGATAATTGAATTTTGGAAGCACAATAGCATCTCATTGATGGTATTTTAACATTGTAATAGCAATTATAATGTAAATTAAATTTACAGAACATCGTGTAACACCATTATTAAAACATTTAAACAACATAATAAAGCTATTTAGCATTTCTAAATCTGTTCTTTCAGACCAGAACATTTTCTTACCCTCCCTGAATTATTTTTTTAAAAAATGTCTCTGCATTGTAACAGCCAATGGAATTGTTCTCCATTCATTGCTTCTCCTATGGAAAGCAAAGCACAAAGCATTTTTTCCAAAAAATAGTTGGAACATTCATTTTAGTTACACAGCATTAAGCCACTGCTGTAGAAGATTAATCTTCATGTTTAATAATACAATGC
>VYZP01027975.1:0-10710 GCA_013400635.1 Hypocryptadius cinnamomeus | reverse complement strand
CCTCCATCCCTCCCTCCCTGTCCATCCCATCCATCCATCCATCCATCCATCCCATCCATCCATCCATCCCATCCCATCCATGGGACAGACACATGGAGGGCACAAAGCTGCAGCCCCCAGGCTCCTGCTTCCCAGTTTAGTGACAAACCCTCCTGCTCTCCATAGGGATTTGTCACCTGTTCCTGCACCACACAACACTGGCAGCTCTCCCTGGAAATCCACAGCCAAGAGGAATCCTGGGAGAGCAGGAGGATGTGAAGGACAGGCACAGGGATGCTGCAGGGACAGCCCAGGGTGTCTGGGCTCTGCTCCAGCCCTGGGGACACCTGGACATGGTGACAAGGACCTGGAGACAAGGTTTATTTGGCTAGCAGCCACTGGATGCTCCTTGTCCTGAAGCCACCTCGTGTCCCCAAGGTCACCACACCACTCGCATCCCAAAGGAGGAGATTTCCCGTTCCAGCGCCGCATCCCGGCCCATCCAACCTGGCTCCAGGGCTCCAACGCGCAGCTTGGTCCTCCTGGGGAGGGGACATGCCCCGAGGGTCGGGATGGCATCTCCTGGAAGGGGGAAAGAGACAGCCGCCGGCTTGCCGATCCCGGCTCCGCAGCGCCGGCTCATTGCCATTCCCGGCGGGAGCGGCAGCGCTGCAGAGCCCGAATTATTCAGCTCCAGGAGGGACCATTCGCCTCTGGAGCAAGAGAGGACTCGGGAAGCTGCACCTGGAGCCGGCTCCTGCGGCAGCGCCCTTCCTGCATCCCATCCCGGGGCTGGCTCACATCCCGAGCATCCCAGATGCTCCATGGATTGGGATTTGTCCCACGGATCTGCTGCTGCTGCTGCCGTGAGCTCTGGTCACACCTGCCCTAAGGAGTATCTGTCGAAAATATCTGAATAAAAAACTGGGGGAAAAAAAAAAGTCAATAAATTGCTGTGTTTCCTTTCCACGCCGAGGGACAAAGCTGTAGATAAATAAGTGGGGGTGTTTAAAAGGCTCCTTTCCACACTAAAGGTGAAAATTTCCTCCCAGTGGCTCTTCCACAAATTCACAGAATTTAAGGGTTAAGGAGGTGCAGATTTGGGTCAGCACATTATCAGTCAGGGACTGATTTTCCAGGAGCTGAAGCAAGAGGATGAATTCCCACCCCATCATCCTCCAGCCGGGGGAAACAAATCGTGGAGGGAGGCACCTGCCCCAAGTTCCCCTGGCAGCCTAAAGAGGTGTCAGACCCCTTTCCAAAAGCCTGGGGTGTTAATCTGGGGTGTTAATCCCCCCCATCCCAGGGACAGACCAGCACTCCCCGGCCGTGGCTGTCCCAAGACCTTGGCTGCAGCTGGTTGGCACCAGGAAAGGAATTTTAAACTCCATTTCAGCGTGAATCCTTAAATCCTCGCCTGAATTAAATGTCAGCATACCCCACCTCCCTCTGCCTTGCTCCCCAGCCCCTGAGTGGGATCCTGACAAGGGTTTCAAGTCGATTAGGGAAAAAACTCATGGAAAACACCCCGGGATGGATGAACATTGTGCTGCCACCACCAGCAGCTGCCTCATGGATGGGTGGCCCTGTCGCCACCTCCTCCTGTCACACCCTGCCCCGGGGACAGCAGCCAGTGGTCGCTTCCATGAGCACAGGAGACTTTCCAGCACCTTCAGCCACCGCTGCAGGACCGCGGGATTCCAGGGACTGGGAAAAGGTGGGTGACCCACGCGGGTCCCTGCGTCACACCAGCAGGTTCCCAACCTGTGCATCAGCAGCTCCCCCGCAGCCCCGGGATGATTTCCAGGGCACCAACGCCATCCCCGTGTCATTTTTCAAACAATTAAAGATAAAGAGGCCCGAGCGCAGCTCATGTTTCAGCGTTAACGCTGCTGCCAAATATCATCACGTCAGCGGCGCTTGTAAAACAAAGGAGATCGATAAGATTCCCACTCCGGGAAAGCAGCTCCGGCTCGGGGTTATCCTGGTGCACCGGAGCCTGCCAGCTCCTGTGAGCCCTTCCCAGGGACCTGCTGGGCTTTATTTTCCTTTTTCCCTGGGTTTTTAATTCAGCAGCTGCTTGACGGGCTTTGCTTCGTTCTTCTGCTTCCTCCCCGAATCCCAGAAAAATTGGGGTGGAAGGGAATTTAAAATTCACCCCATTTCACCCCCTGTTGTTTTCCGCTGCCCCAGGTTGCTCCAAGCCCCATTCAACCTCACCTTGAGCACCTTTTAAGGTGCATTTTACAAGGATAAACCCTACCTAGATTACACCTGGCAGAGCAGCTTTCCCCTCAGGCAGGTTTCCATTCCCACTTTTCCTGCCTGTCTCCAAAGCCTTGTTTCCCTGAAAACTTTCCAGCTGCTCGATCACAGCCAATTTGCAAGGCCAAGACATTTAAAACACCCTGAGAGCAGCTGGGGATGAAAGGTGTGAGCTCCAGCAAGGTGAGAGCTCCTGGAAACTCATCCTTTGGGAGAGTTTTGGAGATAAGGCAGAGCCTGAATTTCCCCTCTGGAAGTGCCACCCGCCTTTACAAAGGAGCGGGAGTCACACGGAGCTGAATAACTCGGATTTTAAAAGGAAAATACTCTTTGTTAGAGGCTGAATAAAGCCCTGATTTGCCGAGGCTCTGGAGATCTTGGCTGTGGCACTCAGGGTTTCCGTGACAGGGCTCTTATCAGGGAGATACCGATCAGCTCCTGGGCTCTGCCCAGCTGGTCCTTAATTAACGATGCTGACCCTCATCAGGGGACAAAGAGGAGTGACAGAGACACCCGCGAATTTCTCAGGCTCCTTCCCTCTCAAATTCGGCCCATCCTGTTTACAAACACCCCCAAGGCTTCTCAGTGGCAATTCCCTTTGACCTGAACTAAATAAATTTTTTTTTGCTCCTTTTTGTCTGCCACAGCTTTTATTCCCCTGTTTGCGAGCCTTTTTGTTCAGACAGCTTTTGAAAGGAGTTTGTCGGGATTTTTCCCAGCAAATCTGAGAAATCCGTTATCTCTGCAGCCCTAATGGATTCAGGGAGCTGCTCAGATCTCTGAAAGCAGAAAACTGCAGTTTTCCAGCCTCATTCCAGCTGCTCCATCCAGCTTGGAAGGCAGGTGCGGGCATCCCACTGCCTGATCTTCCCAATCCGCCCGTGACCTTTGGTGGGGGGCTTGTATTCATTGCCCAGCATTCCCAAAATGTCCCCAAAGGAGCTGTGGCCGTGTCCCCCACACCGAGGGTGCAGCACCCGCTGGTCCCCAGCTCCCATCCCGCTCCTGCCAGGCCCGTTTTCCACTCCCAGCTGATCAGAACGCCCCTGGATCCCAGGAAAATGCAGTTTTCCAGCTCTTGGTGCAGCAGCAGGATGTAAAAGGGCTGGATCTGCACGGCAGGGACTGGGAGTGATCCCCTTCCCACCTCAGTGGGTATGGGAATAACATCCCAGCTAAACCCACCCTCTCCCAGTTTAAACCCATTCCCCGTGCCCTGGACACGGCTGCTCTTTGAAATGCAGTCCCCAGGAACAGCTGAGGTGAGCTCAGCACCACAGCCAGGCTGGGATGGAGCGGTGTTGGCTGGAAAAGGGAAAAGCTGTGGAAGCAAAGCCAGGGGATGATGGGAGCAGGGTGGAAAAGGTTGGATTTTTGTGCTTGTTTCTAATGAAATGCCAATTTCCACATTGGGCAGCACAGGCAGGTACACAAATTATCCCAGCTGAGCCTGGCATTGAGCCAGTTCCCATGTGCTGGAGAACCCATCCCATCCCATCCCATCCCATCCCATCCCAAATACCCACACACAGGGTGCACTCCTCATTCCAACTCCATCTCCTGGGCTCTCTCCCACTACCAGTCACCATTATGCCCAGTTAATATTTAAACTGGGCTTAATGAGTCTCCTTTCCCTTTTCCAATTCCCTTCCCATTATCCCATGGCACTTTTCTTGGAGTGTGGAGTCTGTTGGAATCTGGGATTTATGGCAGCTGCAGACCGCTCCTCTCCCCAGCTGCCATAAGTTACACTCCCATTCTGCAGTCTGCAATAAAAAAAAGCTGATATTTACTGTCTGGATTTTTCTTCCCCAAAAAAGTCAGGAAATTCTCACAACCACTAAAGCACAGCTCTGTATTTCACTGGCACAGGAGGAGCTGAGCATCCCCTGGGGGTTTCCACTGGCCTCTCCTGCCCAAGATCCAACATTCCCCTGTGGAAAATAACATCCCAAAACTCAGCTTCCCCCAGGAAAATCTTCATGGCCTCTCCAGATGCCAGCAAGACCCTCAGCACTGCAGTGGCCAGTGGTCCAGAGGAGGTGGCAGCCACGCTCTGGGGTGGAAAGAGACCCATTTATTTGAGGCTGAGGACTGATGAGATGAAAGCCATTGATCCCAGCTCGTAATTACATTGTTATCTCTGCCCTGGGAGATAAAGAGATTTCTCCCTGCTGGCTTTTGGAAAAGCTGGGCTGGAAAGCGGATAGAGGAGGGATTTATTTATTTGAGCTCCTCTGTTTTTTAAGTGAAATGTTAAAGAGGAAAAGCTTGGTTTATTTATTTTTATTTTTTTTCCCCCCAGGAAATGGGAAGCCAGGGAAGGTTTCCCTCCTGCTCCTGATGCTCCAGGATCAGGCAGGAGATGAGGAGAGCTCTATAAAATGGAAATTTCAATGAATTATCCCACAGGAGGTAATCAGAAAACAGCACTGCAGGGCATGAGCTGGGTCACTGGGTGCTGCTGTGACCTCCTGGAGCCACAGGAGCCTTGGAGAGGATCCACTTGGCCACACTGGATTTCACAGCAGTGGAACAAGAGCCCAAGACTTTGCCAACACCTCCATCCCGTGGCTTTTTTCTAGGGATGGTCCTGGCCCCTCTCCCAGATCAGGACCTGAGCTGCTAAAGGTGCTGCTGCCATCCCCATTTCCCAGCCTCTGGATGAAGAACAAACTGGAATTGATTTCCCAACCACTGTAAATTCCTGCTCCTGACTGGCCTGGCCAGCACCAGGATGAGAATCCAAATTTTGATTGCTCCAAAGGTGCAAATCCAATTAGCACACGAGGAAAGGGGCTGGGAGAAGAGAGTGGTTCAGATGTGCTGAGGTGGAATTAAAAGTGGGAAGGTACCTACAGAAACAGGAAATCCAAAGGATGGTCCTGAACAAGCCCAATTTGCAATCTAAGGACTTTCCTTCCAGAGAGGCTGAGAAGAAAATGGGAGGAGAAATGCAAATTAGAGGGAATAAATGTTCCTCTCTTATTCCCATGGATTTGAGCAGAATCCCTCTCTGGAATAATTTTTCATGCAGGAATTCACAACCAACCACGGCTGGTGCTGCTTCATCCACAAACACCACAGCACCTTCATCCCAGAGAATCCTCATCCCTGTCTTCTTCTGGAGCTGGATGGTCTCTGCTGGGACCTCCTGGATTGGATTTCTTGGCTGGGAGGTCTTGGATGGGACTGGAATTCCTCCACTGGGATTTCTCTGCTGGGCAGGAAATGGAGAAGAGGAGGGAAAATCAATGAGAAGAACCCAACGCTGGAAAACAAAAACAATGAAAAGAAGTTAAAGCTCAATTTTAAGGCTGCTGGGAACCCTTTTCCAAGAGGACAAAGCCTCAACTCTTCCCTGCCGCTGAGAGTTCGAGCGTTAGGAGCGACAGGAGCGGGGCGAGATTGCCCAAAAAATTCCCAAATTCCTGGAAATATCGGGACATCCTTCCGGCACCTCCTCCCCGCTCCATGCCTGGAGCTCCAGTGACATCTGCTGCTGTCTCTGGGCATCGCCACCGGCCCGGCCACCGCCGCCCCCGGTCCCCCCCGGGCACACGGAGGGGCGATGTCCCCACCCAGGGCTGCGTCCAGGGGCTCCCACCAGCCCTGCCTGGGAATTGAGACTAAAAACGCCCCAGTAAAAGAAGGAAATAAAAGGAAATAAAATGAAATAAAAGGAAATAAATGGATATAAAAGGAAAGAAATAAAAGGAAATCCTTGCTTGGTTGGAGCTGCCACCCCCTAAGGGGGCGGCTTCTGCTCCCCAAACTGAGGGTGAGGGAGGGAAAAAAATTCTCCCACCACCACTCCTGCTTTTCCTCAGGGCTTTCACCCCCAGGCACCAAGCAAGGGGAGCCCGTGGATGATTTAAACCAGCACGATTTTACCCAGGATATTCCCAAACCAAGGAATTCCTGCTACCCCCGCAGGGGACCCAGGATCTCTCTCCCAGGATCTCTCTCCCAACCACCCCAAACTTCTCAGCATCTCCAGCCCAACTCAATTCCAGCAGCCCCAACCCACCAGTAATTCCCAGAACCAGGCCCTTTGTCCACCCCATGAGGTTCCTGTTCCCACAGCGAATGAAAGAAGCAAAAAAAATCTGTATTTTTTTTTGTTCTTTTCCAATAGTCTCACTTTATTAGATACCACATCAAGAGAGGATGTTGTGCTGCATGCAGCGGAAGACTGGAGGATTCCTAATTCCTGTGTAAGGTTTTCTTTTTCTCTTTAACAGTTGTAAACTGATATTTGGCTGTAAAATCACTGCATGCGAGTCTGAATGCAAACAGCAGTAGAAGAGGCTTTTAATTTTCTTTTTTTTGCTTTTTTTTGTTTGTTTGTTTGTTTTTCACCATTCCCAATCCATAGGTGCATGCTTTATTTACAACAAAAAGAAGTCATTCAGGGCAGGAATTACCATCAGAAAAACTGAGAAGAAGGGGGGCAGAGACCAGGGCTGTGGTTTTGCACAATACTGAGGAGATTGGCAAGTTGCACTCGATTTTTGGAGGTGCAAAGAGATGATCTGAGTATCCTTTTCCCCAAGAAAGCAGGCTGAACAGGGAATGGGAATATAGGATGGGATAAGGGTAACCTTAAGTGAGTTGTTCTGCACATACAAAGGAGGCTGGGCTGCTGCAGGACTGGGAGAAATGAAGGAATTGCTTAAATAATGATTTTTAGAGGATTTTTTACCCTCAGCCACACATTTCCCCAGCACAGCTCTGTGCCCAGGTGCTGCTCTGGGTATGACCAGGAATGTTTGGGCCGGGTCCATCCCTCTGGAAAGGGTGGTGGCAGCTTGGAGTCATTAAGGTTGAAAAAGGGAGAGTCCAACCATTGATCCTGGATCCCACCATCCCACAGCTCACCTGGGCCTGGAGCAGGAAGGCTTCAGCATGGGATGCAGAGGGGAACAGTCCAAAAAAACCAGGGTTGTTTCAGTCTGGTCCTGGCCAGAGTGGCCAGGGATGTCACACTGACTGGCACAGAGGAAAGAATTCCATGAAAAAGGGGAAAATTTCCAGGTGTCCTCTTCCTTTCCACACCAAGCCAAGCCACAAGCACCATCACATCACCTGGGGTGATGGAAGAGGATTCCCAGCTCTGGCTGGACCCTCTGGAGTGGATTGGGTTGGCTTTTCCCACCTGGAGATCCAAGGAGGGGGGAGCCTGTGCCAGGCTGGGCCAGCTCAGCACAGAGGGGTTTGTGTCACCCAGGGCTGGGGACACTCAGGACACATCGGCAAGTTCTGCTGGGGGTGTGGGGAGATAAAGAAAATATCAGGAAAATAGAACTCATCCAACTCAAAGAGAGGGCAGCAGCAGCAGAGGGGGCAGGGGGCTCGGGGGGAGGTTTCACACACCATGCTCAGTGTGACAAAAAATTTCATATATTCCATAGTGCTTGGTGTGCTCCTATCCACAGGGCCTGGGGTTTTCCAGAGCCAGGGAATGGTTCCAGAGCCAGGGAATGGTTCCACTGCCCAGCAGCAGCAGCACCTGCAGAGTCTGTGCTCTCCTGCTGTCCAGACCAGATCCAACAGCTCCAGGCCATCCTTAAAGTGCAGGCTGAGGGTTCTTGTGCAAGAAAATTGGGAAAAACAAAAGAAAACCAGACCAAAACAACCCAAGTTTGGAAGGTCTCAGGCTGTTCCAGCTAATTCCAGGAGCTGTGGTGGTTTAAAGCAATAATCCTTGCACACATCAGGGGGCTGGGGGGAAGCAGCAGCTCCCTCAGCTTCCCTCCTGAGGAACAGTAAATCCTTGGAAGCAGGAGGGGTCTGAGGGGACCTAGGACCCCTTCAGGGCTCAGGCAGTCACTACTACACAGCTCAGAGGTGAAGAGGAGGTAGTCACAACCCTAAAACACAGCTGGGCTCCTAGAGCAGCGGAGCCCCCGAATTCCTCGGGCGAAGGAACCGCCCACAGAAACGACACAAACCGACCCAAACCTGCTCCCCTGCGAGCACAGAGCTCCCTAAACCCTCCTTGTCGCTGTTATGGTGTTGGTGGTGGATCTTCTCAGCAAAGGGTGTGCCACAACATTGCTCAGGTGGGCCGAACCAGAGGTGAAGCTCAAGCAGGACTCGCAGGATGACACCGGTGACACCGGATTTGGCCTAACCACGACGACACGGACACCAGGCGATGGTGACACCCACACCAAAGCCAAGGAGCTTTTTCGTTATTGCAACTGAGGTATTGAGATCACACAAGCAAGGACAGGCTGATGCTCCCAAGCCCAGCACTCCCATCTCCCGGGGGGAGACGCCAGAGCGGAGGCTGGAGCGTCAGAAACGCGACGGGAACGCTGCCACGGGGACGGGGAGAGGGAGAGGAGGGGGAACAGTCAGGAGGGAACTATTGCTTGCCAAAATTACACACCAGGGGAACTCGACGGCCTCCCTCCCCCAGCTGAAAATAAAGGAGAATAGAAAAGATCTGGGAGAGTTTCCAGTGGAGGGGAGGATGGAGGGGGCTTGGAGGAGGCGGAGGACCCTGGGATCAGAGGCTGTAGCAAGGCGTGGCTGCGCTGGAAGACGGGACACCAGGGACATCAGGGACCTACAGGGGCGTGGCAGAGGGCGGGGAGGGCCGGGCAGAGGCTCCCTTTAATCACTGGCCACGTGGTTCTCATTCTGCAGGGTGTGCCAGCGCTCGATCTTCTTGTCCTTGTTCTTCAAACACTCGTACCAGTGTTTCAAGCGCTCGCCCTTGGCCGTGATTCCCAGCTGGCAACCGCCTGGGAAAAGGGGAGAAGAGCAGACTTTGTATCCAGAGGTGGTGCTGATGTGCCAGGAAATCCTGCCACGGGCACACACCTCACGCCCTGCAACGCTTTTTCCACCTCCTGGATCAAAAATCTAATGGAAACACCTGGAGATGCTCTTCCTGCCCAGAAGACCTCCCAGGATGGTGGAGGTGGGGCAGTGTGGGGGGAGCACCCACCAGATTCCATCATCCCACCTGGCAGGTGGCCCAGGCCCCCCTCCCATCCAGCAAACCCCATACCAAGCACCAAACCCCTGCCCCAGAGGGCAGAGCCTCCCAGCCCATCGCTCACCGATGTAGTCGTTGGATTTTCCGATGTCGTAATCCCAGACGGAAATGTCCAGGGATTTCTTAGCCAGGTCGCTGTGTTTGATGTCATAGAAGAACTCCTGCAGAAATGAGAGCACCCACGTCACACCCCAAAGGAGAACACACCCTAAAAACTGCAGTTAAAGGGTTGGACCTGATCTCTGCTCAGCCTGGATTCAAATCCAAGGAGAGGATGGTTAAATTGTAATTAATGAAGGAAAAATGCTCCTTCCCTGTGGCACCTCTTTTCCAGGAGCCGAGCACCTACACGAGCCCTTTCCAGCTGTCCCATCAAAGCAGCACCAGTGGAGAATTTCCAGTTTCCACCCCCAGGAATGCTCATCCCACCCACATCCCCAGCTGGGATGCAGGGAGAATTCAGGGTGTGTGGTGCTGCCATGGCAAAGTCATTCCCAAAATATTCCTGGGCACAGGAGTGGGAAAGGAGCTTGAGCAAAGAGCCAAACCTTGGGGAGTTTGTCTTCCACCTCCTCCACTCAACACAGTGCTCAGTGAATTGATTTAATAATATAAAAATATTCATCCATACCTCGTTAAACTCAGGATTCAATGTTTTCTTCTTAATCTGTGTCTTGTGCTTGGCCTTTTTGCCCATGTCAGGTTTCAGCCAACTGGGACAAACAGAAAACAGCTCAAAATTCAAGTGCAAGAGCAGTAGGAGTTTACAAGCTTAAAAAGTGAGCTTCTGGGCTGGAAGAGATTTATTTAGGGCCAGTCTCTCTTCCCACCTTCCAGAGGATGTGGGAAAAGTGTGGGGCTGGGGCTGTGCAGCCTGGCTGCAGATCCAGAACTCAATTTAGAGCTGGGATTAATTAGATCTCTGTTAGAAGCTGATTTAAAAATGTAAAGCCACCATCTTCTGTTTGTGGAAATGGAGAATAAAACAAATAAAGAGAGACTGGGAAGGGAAACTGGTCAGCTCCACAGTGCTACAAAAAGATGAGCAGAATATGTTCAACATGAGTTACTGAATGAGTTTTAGTGAGAACAGAGGTTTTTTCTAAAGGCAAAGATAAAAACAGGAGCAAAACCCCCACCAGGAATGGCTGCAGGGATTTCTCCGTGGTGCAGCTCACGAGGTCGGAATAAAAACCTCATTCCCCCACACTCCCAGGAGCCATGTGGGTTTATGGGGCAGCAAGCAGGGCATGGAGGGACATGGAGCCACCTCCGTCCTGCAGCCAGGGTGGGTCAGAGGTGGAGAGAAGGAGCCCCTGCCCTCCAGCTTCCACTGTCCCTGGACTCCCACCACGCCCTCAGTGAGTGACAGGTGGGAATCCCACTCCTATGGATCCCAGGGAAGTCGGGCACCAGCCCCAAACCTGTCACTGTGATATTTTATGAAAATCCTT
>VYZP01027974.1:0-13625 GCA_013400635.1 Hypocryptadius cinnamomeus | reverse complement strand
CTGGGGCAGCGCCGGGTCCCGCCCGGGCCGGCTCGGAGCGGGGATGGCAGAAATTTGGGATCGGGGGTCGCACTTGCCCCCTTGGAGTGCTCGGGTCAGGCTTGCAGGGAGCCGCTCGCGGTTCTGCTCTAGGCCCCGTTGTTTATCCTCCGGCTCCCGTGTGTCCGTGGGGTTGTTGTGGGGCTTGTGTTTGCCTTGGCGTGACTTCGGTGTGATTTCTTTGATTTCTAAGCAGTCTTCTATCAGAAAACGACCTGGCGTTAATTGTAAGAGAGGTTTTTTTTAAATAGGGAGGGTGGGTAGGGAAGTTGACAGCTCCGCCTTCTGAAACAGCCTCCGTGGTTTTTTCAGGTTGGCTGCTGGGTGGGAGCTTTTTCACATCCATGTATAGAATAGAAACGACACTGTGGGCCTTGAGTGAAGCGCTCGTGTACTTTCTAGAGGTGTTTTTCTTTCTCTGAAGCTGTTTGCACGGATAAAAAGCAATACCTTTTATGTGTTGGATTTTGGATCAGTTTATGTGTCTGTTTCTATGTTTCTTCTTAGCGTGCTTTTGTATCTGCTGCAGTTTTCATTCACAGAGCACGTTATGTGAAGCTTTCTGTGTTAACAATATATTCATTCAATATTCATAACACAGATCCTGCCTCTTGGGCCACACAGCTCCACAGCATCGTTATCAGGTCACTGCTTCCAGCTGACCTGTCTCACTGTGGGATCGGGATGTGGCATGTGTGCTGCCAAGTGGAGGAAATCAAGTTTAATTCTGAAACAGCCTTGCCTGATTCTCTCATTCATTTCAAATCCTCACTGCTGAAATACTCCTGTTGATGTAAAATTATAAAACTTCAGCCTCCAGCAGCTGGATTTGCCTTTCCTGGCTCTAAAAGTGTTTGTAATTGTCTTGCCATGTAGGCATGGATGGGCAGTGACTGGAGCATGTCCTGCCCTTTTGTTACAGAGATACAATAGGGGCCATCCTCCCAAATTTTTTATCTCACTGATATTTCTGAAAAGTTCTATGCAGCATACTTCACATACTAGGAATATTTTTTAAATGTGTTTTAGTGTTTCCTGTACACTTTCCAGTAGTGCTTTTATCTTGATTCTGATTAATTGAAATATCTCAAGTTACTTCAGGGTCTCTATTCCGTCAATGAAGCAGAAGAGAGGATGAGACAATGCTTTTGCCTCAATCAATATTGCATTTAAATATAATGTGCTTGCCTAGAAAGTTGTTTTGGCACTCCCTTGGTGCAGCAGAGAGCTTGTCAGACCAGACTTCGGACTCAAAGCAAAATCTGCATCTTCATGTTTTTAAAACAAAGCATCCCCACTATGACTTTTTGCTCATTTCATGTATTTATTTTTACCCTGTAGTGATTGAACCATCCTAGAGCCATTGTGGCTTTCTAGCATGCTTGTTCTAAAATTCAAGTGCCTGTAATTTCTCTTTTGATAGTAATTTATTCTAGGTTTTCTCTAGAAAGAAAGTTCTCCTCTTTATTCTGTATATTGATTCTTAAATGTTGGCTTTCTAGAAGTGCAGAGGAATGTTTTTTGTTAATCTGACCACAATTTTGACTTGTTATAGTCAAACAAGTTTATTTTAAAAATGACCATATTGGAGTGTGGCAGAATAAGTGCTTTTGGATGAAAATAAAATTTAAAAACCCCTCTAAATTAAATTACACTATTTTGGAGTTGATGAGATTATGGAGTACATTTAGTATGGAGGGATCTGGAAATACTAGAAAATGCCTGAAGTGAACTTACTAACCAAGTGTTTGATTATTAAATCTGTTGTTTTCTTAGGTATACACAGATCCTGGACTTTAATTGAGTAACCTGTATCCTGCTGACCAAGAAACCAGATTTAAATTCTTCTTTTTAGTAGTGTTTGGGTTGTTTTTTTTTCTTTCTTCCTCCTTGGAAGAGCTCAGCAGTGGCTCCCTGTTCACTTCAGTAAGTATTGCTTTGAAAATAATAGTCAGCTTTCCTAAAATCTCCTTAGATTTAGCTCTGTTTGAGCTGGTGTATTTGTAGAAAGAGAAATGATCCTGGCAAGGATTTTGAGGGTGTGATTTCTTCCCAAAAAGGAGTGGGAGGAGCATCACTTTGAAAACCATAAGAAATGTCAAAATTGGAAAGGAACAGATAAAATAAGGATTAGGATATCTGTTTACCACACCAAGGAAGGCAAGATTACAAAAATGAGCTTTCTCTGCAGCAGTGGCTGGAATTGCATTCTTTACCTCCTTCTCTCCCTCCCTCCTTCCTCTTTCTCTCTCTCTCTCTCTGTCTCCTTCTCTCCATGAAGATGAAGTCTCCTAGTGGTTAAACCCAGCCATTGTTTGAAGCTCCCATTCTGAGATGTGTTTGTGACAGCCCACACTGGCTGAAGAGTTTTGCCATCGTAGCTCTACTGAGAGGACAGAGATCAGTGCTGCTCTTGGTTTCATCTCTTCAATTACAGTACAGTTAGACTGGTTGAAGATGTAGTTTTAAGATGTAGTTTTGATGTTGTCCAGATGTGAGCTGGCTTGTCATCAGTGGGGTAATGAATATCTGGTTTTAATTAGCATTTAAAATTCCTACATGTTGTATCAACTGCCTTTGTATTTTGTTCAAAATGAAAAGAGTTGACCTGAATATCGAGGTTAACTTTCCTGGAATACATTAGATGGCTTTTCCTTAATGCAGAAACCAGAATAAGAAACTATTTTGTGTTACAGTCAATGAATTTGCCACTCATGTAGACTTTAACTGCCTTGTTTTTCCTCTGCTTTTTCTCTAGATGACAGTGTGCTGCTAATGGGTGTAAGTAAATTAGATGTCTTGTACAGAAAGCTTCTCCTCACTAAACTTTTCATCAGAGGATGGGGAAAGCCAGAGGATCTGAAAAGGTGACTTGTTAAAAAGTAACAGCCTAAGTGTTACATTAAAAGAAAATAACCCAACCCTTGAAGTAGCAACAGTAATTACTATCCTGTATTTAAAATACCAAAAGTGTTCAAGTTGCTTCTGTTCCAGAAATCATGTGTTTCCATACTAAGGGAGTAACTGGATTTTAGAAAGGCCTTGAAAGGATTTGCAATTTTTTTCCTGTTTAAAGAGGCTCTTCTTGACAGAATGTCTATGTGTCCAACTATGTTTTTACTTATGTTTGTCCCGTGACATACTTGAAACAGCATCTCTGGAAGTGTTTTCCAAAAACAAAACTTGATGAATTTTTGCAGAAGAATTGTTTCTGTTTAACATTAGAGTGGCTCTTGCTATCTTTCTGTAACTTCCTAATTAGTTTAAAAGTGTAAGATTTAATCAGAAGTTTGTCTCACAGCCCAAAGTAGTAAAGTCTTTCTTTTTAGTTGTCTTGGAAATAAGAAAAAAAAAGGGAAGTATCTCTTAATTTTTAAGCATTTGATTATTTTTATTGATTACTATTGAGATTAACACTTTGAAGTTGAACACTTGTATTTCTTAAGTATAAAAATGAAGTGACAGTATATATATTCTGCATTGTGCAGTATTTAAATAGGAAATGAGAAACCTGCATTTAATAAGCTCACTCTTATGTATGTGAAAATCAATAAAGAAACATTTGAAAACTCTGAAATAAAATTTTGTGCACTGGATAGCAGTGGAGTTTTATGGGAGCTTTTTTTTAAGTCCATGTGCAAAATCTGATGTGGAAATGGCACTTGGATTGCTTTGTGTGCCTGTCTTCAGTTGATATTTCTCTTAAGTAGCAGACTTTCCTGCAAAATGAGAGTGTTGGCTTTGGTTAGAATAACCAAAACCAGTGGGGTTTGTTTTGATTGCAGCATTTCTGTATTGTATTCCTTGTGTGTATCCAAAATGGGATACTTTAATGTTATCAAAACTCTCTCTTTTAAAGACCTTTGGGTTCTTGCTGAGACACGGGGAAGTTTCAGTGCCCCATCTCCATCTCCCTCCAGTCCAAATGTGTCTCTATACAGGGAGCCTCTGACTGATGCTGCTGCTCCCCAGTTTCAGGCTTGCCTGGGCTCTGGAGGGTGATCACACCCACCCCCAATGGCAATGGGGGAATGTTGCTGGTGGTAACAGTGATATCAGCTACAGTTCCTCCTTCTTCATTCAGGGGAAAAACCCTCTCCCACCAGATGAAAAGTGGGGGGAGGGAAGAAGCAGGAGGCAAGCTTGCTGGTCTTCAGTGGGGAAGAAAGTTTTGTTCTATGTGCTGCCTCTGGCTGGGATGAAGATGAGCTGTTCCCCAGCAGCCTGGCTTGACCTGGATGAAGAAGGAGGAATGCTACCTCCTCCTGACTCCTCACACTGCCTCGTGGGAGGAGGGGTTTTATTTTTGCTTGTTAACTCATCACTGTGATGATGAGTGATCATTATTCAATCTTATCTAAGATTGAATGACAGACTACTTTGCCTAATCTAAAATTTTGTGTGCACACTCTTGATGTGATGGATGGTAATATCCTAACTCCTTGTCCTCAACTCATTAGCAAGGGTTGAAATTCCTCAGCAGAGGTGAGGTTTAGCCCTCAGTATGCACCTAACTATAGAAAAAAGACATAAATGCAGTATTTTTAGAAGTTTTATTGTCAAACAAAATATCTCTTTGTTTAGCTTACCCTCCACACTCACATCTTTACCCTTACTTTCTCAGAAATACTTAATGCACTTGCTGTTTTCTATAAGAAAAGCAAAGGTTACAAAGTATAGCTATTTTCTGTGTGGCGATAAACTGGATTTTCTTTCCATTCTTTGGGTTTTCTGTGGTGTTGGGGAGGTGAACAGGTCATTCCTCTGTACTTTTCATTCAAAACTGTGCTAGCTTGCCAGGTAAAGTGTATTTATGAGCATAGGAATGAGCAAGTTATGGAGTATTTAAGTTGAAAGGGCTAATGTGAGGGCATCAAGACAAAATCCTTGTTCAAAACGAAGCTGACTTCTTTGTTTCTTCCAGTCTCTTGGCACTTCATTCACTTGACGGGCACTTCATCCTTTGAGGATGAAGATCATTTATAGTTTCCCTGGGCTATTTTTTCATGTGCTTAACTGTGAAAGCAATCTTTCACTTTGCCCCAGGAGGGATTTCTTACACTATAGCACATGACCATTGCCTCTTCAGTGTTCACGTCCTTCAGTAGGGAAGGACATGTATATCTCTGAGAAGAGTTTTCTTTCATTTACTCTGTGGAGCTCTGCAGCCCATTTAAGTAGCAGAAGAAAGCAACCAGATTTGCCTCTTATTTTTTAGTTTCTCAGCAAGGTACCTGAGACTTTTTTAACTTAAAAGCATCCTGTGGTAGTTACCTACCCTATGGTGGCCTGGTTAATCTGTAAATGCAATGCTGGCTTCATAATTTTTATTTGTTTGTGGCTTACTTTAGCTCCTGAAATTTTATATAAATATGTCTCTTCTTTTTTTTAGATTAAAAGTTGAATCTTCTCTACTTGTTTCCTTTCAACAGAATATTTGAATTCAGAAAGATTATTGGAAACAGGGAAAAATGCCAGAAGCTGGTTTCAAAAGATTACCCAGTGTTCATTGACAAGGTACATAAAAGCAAGAGATTATGTGATTTAACTACATTTATTTTCCTAAGGGTATATAAAGGTGAAATAACTTGGTAGTTAACACCAGGCTACTTTTATAGGCTACTAGAAGTGAATGGAAGGAAACAGAGACTAAAGCAGTGCCTGTACAGATACTTTTTTTTCATTTTTTCCCAGTAGTACAATAGTTGGGCAGTGAGATGTCAAATGTTAAAACTCAAAAAGTGTTCAAAACTTAGTTTGTGTTATCAAATGTATTTAAAATAGGACAGCATTACTCCTTTGTTTGATTCCTGTAAAAGGTTATTTAAGAAAAGCAAAGTTGAAAAAAATTGTTTTGACCCTGTTGATAACATGTATCCCTATTTTTAGGAGTAGGCCTCAGCTTTTGGGGTTTTTAAGCAAGTTTTTTATGCTATAACAAATTCTGCTTTAGGAGATTTGCTTTCAGAGCAAGTTGAAGACTCACATAATATTTATTGCTATTGTCCCATTCTTCCTGCAGGTTGAGGGGCAATCAGACTGTAAAATCCTTGAGGGGCACTTCATTTCCCCCTTGGCTCATTGTGTCCCAGGTATCCTGCCAGTTGAATCTCTTGTAGCAAGGTAAGAGAAACCAAGAGGTATTTCTGAAATTAGTGCTGTAGAGAAATAATGGTCTGTAAGTAGTTTTATTGTGCAACTAACTGATTGCAATGCAAACAATCTGTAAAATCTTATTCACGTGATAGTTCAATCTATGTATTAAAAAATATATCCACTAGCAAAGTATTACTTTTTTGGTTTGGTGGTTTGATTTTTTTTTTTTTTTTTAGTGTAGGAATCATATTGCACAAAGCTGTGGAATACCCTGAGTTTTTTGAATTACTGGTTTGGTTTTTGCAAATGAGGGGGATGCTGGAAATTAAGAACAGTAGCTACTGTTTTATATGTGGCAGGAGAAGCTGTTTATTTAAAAGCATATTATATTGTATTTGAAGGAGCCTTTCCAGTTTTCCTTTTCCATTGGATACAAAAATTTTGTATGTGTGATAAAGTAACAAGCTTATTTTTTTGTAGCCAGAGAATCTGCTTCCTTTCTTACTTGGCAAACAAACAAAAAAAAGTAAAAAAAGCATTTTTACAGAAAGCTGGAGGCTCCCTAACAGTGCTGGTTTCACACTAACACTTCTTTGCAGATGAGGAGTGGGTTTGCAAATGGAGCATAATTTCTGTTTGCTTTTAGTTTGGAGCTGAACTGTCATGATGAATTTTTTTCCCAGACTTTGTTTGTTTAATAACATAAACATAAAAGTTGACTTTAAACATAAACATCGAGCTGATACTGACGTTGTAAATTTTGTCAGTAATACTGGTTGGTGTTTTTATATGTGTGCTTAAGCATGTAACATTAAGGAATGTGAGAGAAAGGTTGGTTCAAGAAGTCAGTTCTGTTCTACCTCTACTGGTTAGAGAAAGAAACTGTTAACATTATCAAACTAATTAGTGCCACACTGGACAACACAATATGCTCATTGTTTCCTTATCTCTGTTTTCTTGTGCTTTCTAGACAAGTTATGGTAATTGTTACTTTGGCCAGTACTGTGACAGTTTGGAAAAGTTGTACAAATGTCCCTCAAGATGGTATGAATGTATTTCCTGAAGTGTAACACTCTTGTAGGTAGCAGTGCTCCATCTTGTGGGGAAAATAGTGGTGGCTTAGAAGGGATTTTTTTTTCCCAGTAGTTTAAACTGTAAATAAGTAGCAGCAGAAGACATTAATTGATTGATGTTGAGTGTATAGAATAATTTCATGGTTTGTATGCTGGGGTTTTGATATTTTTTTTTATTTATTACTCATCTTAATCTTCAATTTCAGCTGTTGTGCCTTCAGGAGAAAAATAGCAATGATGCCTAGGAGAGCTGGACATGCTTGTTTAGGCTGCTCTTTATCTGAAGTTGCATTTCTCCACTCTGCAAAGTTTAAATTGTGATGATGAGGTAGTAGTCTTTTTAGGAACATGATCTTTCATCTTGGCTCCTTTTCTTGTTTGGCCTTTCTTCTGTCCTACTTTCAGATTCCTTTGTTTGCTGAATGTGTTCATGAAAAATGATGTAGCTGAATTGCTGGCAGTTTGCCTGCATGGGTTACAAATACTTATGTTGTTTTGGTTTTGCTTTTTAATTAATTTCTCTTGATGCAGCTTGTTAATAGATATTCTTACTCTGCTAAAATAGATGTTTTTTCTCACAGATTTCAGTTCATCATACCCAGAAGATGGAATGGCAAGCACAGACCTGTGTGCATTCATTTAGCAGGCACTGGAGACCATGTGAGTGTGTCAAATGTAAAATTGATTGTTACTGAGAAATTCAATCATAAATTTTCCCTTATCTGTGTTGTTTGTACATCTTGTCTTTAGCACTTCTGGAGGAGACGCACACTAATGGCACGGCCAATGATTAAAGAAGCTTCTATGGCTTCCCTGCTGCTAGAAAATCCTTACTATATCCTTTTGTGGAAAACACAGTAGATACTCCTAATGTCCTCTCTGGAAGCCAGAAGAGTTACCACACTCATAAAATATCAACTTTTTGGTACCCAGTGGGTAGAAGCAAAGAAAATATGACCATTGTGTGAAGCACAATTCTATGGTACCTCAGGTAACTTCTGAGAAACTTGCTGTTACCACTTCAGATTTGGGTGGATTTTATTAAAAAACAGTAAAGTTTTGTTCTGTCATCTTGTATAACAGTATTATTCTGTTTCATTAAATAGGATGTTAAGTTACACTTTCTTCCTAACCATATATCTGACAACAGTAAAATGTTGCAAGCTGCATCATTGAAATAGATTGAATTTAATGTAGTGACAGTTTGAATTTAAACTCAGTGGGAGTTTAAATTCCAAATTTCAATTAATTCATGCTGTTTATGCATATTATTTATCTATTTTTTTTTAATTACCAGTTTTCATAAAGCCTTTTTTGCTTTCTTTAACTGGAGTCTTTTACATGGCTGTAGAAAACCTAAGGATCAATTGTAAGTATTCCTGTTACAATTACGGATACCGTGTTTTTGAAATACTGCTTTTCTTTTCTTCTCTTTTGAGCCAAAAGTTGTTTAAACTTTGGTAGCTTATTAAGAAAAAAACATTTCAAAACCCACTTGTAACCTGCCAGTGTGAAATTGTTTGCTGTTTGCTAAATTGCTTTGGGTGTTGTGTTAGGAGATCTCAGATCAGGAAAGTTTGCACAAGATGAACTTGCAGTATGGAGTGAGATGCAAACATCTTGTGTGAGTACAAGCCATTTTATTTCCTGACTCACAACTGCAGTACAGGTGCTGATGTTATATTTCAGTCAGCTCTGAATAATCTTTACTCAGATAGCATATTTCCATTATAATTTATATAATAAATTATAATTGCTAGGATTTTGCTTTTCCAAGATCTTTTAGCGATTTACAGGCATATGAATAAATCTGGTGTTGATTGGTTGTTAGTGAGGACACTATGCTATATTCAGTATTTTGCAGGATTTATTTCTTCAGTCAGTTTCTTAAATTGGAATTGGAAATTGGCAGTCTTGGTTTTTTACTTTTTACATTTTCCAAACCACAGATGTATTATCAGAATTCAACAGGATATGTGTCCGAGGCAAAGCTTTGTCTCCCAATATTTCTGAAAGTCCATATATGAGTTGGTGTTTTAATCCTTTTTAATCCTAACTCAGACATTTAACATGACTAGAAGACACAGAGAAGGTGTTTTTTGTAAGATTATAGGAAAATGACAGGAGAAAGCGTGTGCTGGAATACATCTGTTGGTAGGTTAATTTCCAGTTATGGAGAATGTGATGCAGAAGACTCAATTAAATAACTCTGTTCTCAGTTGTCCAGTGTGTCAGGATTGTTTCAAGGGGGGTGCTCAGTCTAATGCCCCAGTAGGTGATTGTCACTCTCCAACACAGGGTTACACAGCACCAGTGTAACAGGTGACAGTGTTCAATAAATACAGCAGCTGCAGAGGGCTGAGGAATCTCACTAAGCTGTAGGAGAGAATTGCATTAAGCTGTAAATGCTGCTCTGCAGCAGCTACGTTCATTTCTGTGTGACTTCACAGTGGGCTTTGTCCTTGTGCTTCAGAGTGTCGCAAATGTGATGCTGGCATGCTGGCAGGAGAGGCCAGGAGCCCTTTGTAACCTGGCTGTGGTACTGAAAATATTCAGCCCCCCTCCCCAAGTTAGAGGTCTATTATTTTTAGAGTCCCTCTGATGGCTCAGCCAAATAGATTTCTACTTGTTTTGTGTCTTCTGTGTTTTAGTGCTTTGCAGTACACTGCCTGAATTTCTCAATACCGTGACAAACTTCCCATTTTACAGTTTCAGTCTTACAGTGACACTGATGAGTGCTTCCAAAGCTGACATACTGTTTGCTCTTCAAATGTTGTGTGCAATTTTTCAATGATGTAAAACAGGTAAATAAGAAAAAAAATACTTGTTTCTGCAAACAAGCTAGTGTATGCCTAGGACTGTATCACTTTGATTCTAAAATATCTGTTACAACTTCACAGGACAGAATATTGCTACTAATGAGATGCTAATGTTGGTAATTGTTTCCAAAAGACCAAGCTGTTGGTGATATTGCATTAAAAGCATAGGCAGGTGTCTATTTTTAGTTTTCATTTGGACAAAAAATTACAAGTGTCAGAAAATCTAGGCTTGCTTTTTCCTCCTGTTGAATCAACAGGAGTTCAGCTCCAAAATTCTCTGGGATTGTGCTGAAGCTGTGTATAAAATTATGTATAGAATGATAACTGTCAGAGTCTAATCTTAGAAAATAAACCCTCTATTTTCCTTTTCTGGGGAGAAAAGACGGTCATGTTTAAAAAATGTCTCGGACCTGTTTGTGATGGGAGGAGCTCTAATTCTAGAATCGGCAGCTCTTTTGCACTGGCTAGAGAGAGAAGGCTATGGACCACTAGGGATGACTGGAATATCCATGGGAGGACATGTAAGCTTTTATATCTCCTGTTCAGTAATTTTTGTTTTAACTTCTCATTTGATCACGTAGCATACAGAAATAATTTGTTTTACAGCGTTGATTTCAGAAGTGCTTTAAAATCAACACTTGGAGTCATGAGAAACAAATTGTTGGCAATTCTCCTGTTCTGTGGTGCTGAATTAGTATAATCCTTAATATGTACTGACAAATCATAGAGCCCTTTGTCAGCCATCTCCCAGCAGGCTTAATAAGAATATAAACTTCTCACATAATTGTTTTTTTTCCCACAAGGGTGGGGGGCAGAAGTGTTTGCTGAAAGAAAGTCTGCACTGATCGATTGCTAATTCTCCCTCTTTTCCTCCTTTCTTCTTGCTTAAACCTTTGTGGTTTAATGCATTGTGTGAAATACCCCCTCTTTGTAGGCATGTTGTAATTGAGGTGACTTTTGGTGTCAGTGATCATTGGTACTGATCAGAGATTTCTGTGGTGAGGTGGATAACATTTCCTGTGTGAGACTCTGCATGCTCAAACTGTATCAAAAACTGTACCACTAAGGAAAGACTAACACACAGTTAAAATGTTACTGCTTGTGTCTCTGCAGATTATCACAGCTCTGTGAGACACGGGTGCAAAGCTGATTAAAACAGCATATCTTTCTTTGTTTGTTAGGAGCTCAGTAAATAATGTTGGTAATGATAGTGTTTCCCAAAGGGAAAATATTCCCCTAAAGCACAGTTTTATAACTGGAAATGTCATAAATGTACAGAGCACCTTTGGTTTACATCAACATCACCCTGCTGAATCAGAAACTTCTGTGAAATAAGTGATATTTGATGTTGATCCTCTACAGAGTGGGAGGTTGTAAGCATTGATTCAGTTCTACTAAAGGGGAGAGATTTCTACTGCTGGAGAGAGTCAGAACTTAGATGTGTGGGGTTCTTGTACCTTTTTATTAATAAAAAAAAATTAGAATGGAATTATAGTTCAGTTGCATAAATCCACTTATTAGAACATCTAGAACAGCCACGAGATGTTTCGTATTAATAAAATAAAATTTGTCAAGAACATATCATATGGGGAACCTCGGTACATTGAGCTTACTTGTTCTGGCTTTTTCTGGGATAAACAGAATAGTCACAAAAATATGTTCTGAGAACTAATGCAAAAGTAATAATTCAAACTTAAAGGACAGAAAAAGAGTGCTCTTAACATGTTGAATTACTTCTCCTTCAGATTTTGTTTCCTGTATGCAAATTTTGAAAGTATAGAATCTTAAATAGCCATAGATTGCCTTTGTTTTGCCTTGAAACAGACTTGCAAGAGCTTGGTGGAAAGCTTTACAGAAGTTTTTTATAGTTTTAAACAACTACTAGTTTCTGTAATTGTTATGATAATTAATGGATTACAAATATAGCTAATTGAATTTTAATTGTAATAATTGGAATATTTAGTAAATGTTCCATTGAGAATTCTTATAACCAAATCGCATTCAGCCTTGAAATTCATCCTTTCCAGAGCAACCTTTGTGTTTTAAAATATTGTTGGAGACTAGATAGTAACTTCTAAATAGGTGAAAATATATCCAGCTGCCACAGTTGTTAACTCTTTGGCACCACGTGTATACAAAGAAATTGAAGATGAGAGAGTTCTTTTTACCATATTGTGAGTTCAATATTAAAATGTGTAATAAGTGCCTTTGATTCTAGATGGCTTCACTGGCAGTGACAAACTGGCCTAAACCATTGCCATTGATTCCATGTCTTTCCTGGTCAACAGCCTCTGCAGTCTTCACTACGGTAATTAACAAATTACAAAATACATTTTTTGTTAATATGTTAAATTATAATCAGAAATGTAAATTAAACTATTTGGGCTGGACACAATGGAGGTGGGATTCCATGTCCTGTGTTATAATATGTGCTTGTGCTTTGATTGCAATAATTCTGAGGGCTGTTTGGGAGCAGAATTCCACTGAAAAGATCAGGAGAGGAACAGGTCAATTTCCTGCATGTATCATTATTTTACAATGACCTCTGGGTTTTACTTGTGTACTGAATGCTTTTGTTTATCATCTCAGGGTGTGCTGAGTAAGGCAGTGAACTGGAGAGAGCTGGAGAAACAGTACTTCACACAAGCTGTGTATGAAGAAGAAATCATTCAAATGCTTGAATATTGTGGGGTAAGTATGGTTTATTTTACCCAGCTGCTAATATTTACACATGCAAATCTAGCAAATAATGCAACTTCTTTTTACTTCCACTAAAAGCAGACAATTCTTAGCTAGAACATACTGGCATGTTGTTTCTTTATGCTTTGATGAATTTAGTCTTTGAAGGAAAAACCTGAAAAACAAAACTAATACCTCAGTTGTATAATGAGTTTAAAGTGTAGCCTTTGCTACAAGTTTTTCCTTTGATCACACTTAGTGTAATCTACAACATAAAATCTACACTATCAAAATTCTGATAAATGCCTTTTTTCCCCCCACTAAGATTCTTTCTTTTGTTGTAGTTGTTTTTCTAATACCTCACAGCGGCAGAAGAGGAGCTGGGGTGCAGGTAGTTGTTACTTGGACACTTGCCATTTTTAAGTCAAATACACTCCAGCAACACTGATGGAGAAGACAAAATGAAAAGAAGAAACATTTTTCAAGAAGTTCAGCTTGTGTCACCCTAGTATTTAGAGACTGTCAATTTTTCAGTCTTAAACATAACATTAGACCTTGTTGCATATGTTAATTTTTCTATAATTATTATTTTAGGTCATTTAAGCTTAAATGACTGTAATTACAAATTCAGAGTTTAATATAGAAAGAAAAACAATTGTTTATATCACAAGCTTCTCTATATGTAACTACCTCCTGCATTTTTTTAAAGTGACAGAAATGTAGAGTGATTTATTGTTATCAGGATTTAATTGAATGACCTACAAACTGAAAATAGGAGTGAGAAGTGGTGGTAGTGTCGTTTTTAATTCAAAATTTTTTTTAAAATTATGAGTTCATCTTAAAAATAAAATTAGCCAACTGGTTTAAGGGAGAAACCCTTAATTGTTGTCTTTGTTTAGACGGATTCTTTCAAGATGGG
>VYZP01027972.1:0-19390 GCA_013400635.1 Hypocryptadius cinnamomeus | reverse complement strand
ACCCAACCAACAAACAACCCCCCCCCCCCCCCCCAAACAAACAACCAAAACCAAGAAAAGTTGATAATTAAGATTAAAAGATGAAAGCGCCTTATTCAGATTTCACTGACTACAGGCATCAAGGGCTGGTGAGTACAGCTGTGGTCAAAATGTATTTCATACACATATTGTTAATTGCACTGCTTATAATGGCTTTGCACTTGTAAACAATTTTCAACATGAATTAAGCAACTGTACCTATCCTCCCAAAAGCCTCAAGGGCTGTCTTCACAAGCTTTTCACCATCTTCCACGGAATCTGTAAGAAAAAAGTACAAATTCTCAAACAAAATTAACTGGATACACTGCACTTCCAGGATATTAACAACTAATTCCACAGAGCTAAGAAAAATAAATTGTGCACAGCCCCAGTGAAAACTAAATTCAAATCCAGCCAATATCTGCATGTGGCCTAAAGCAAATCCCACACAGCAAATTTAAATGGCACAACATTTGAGATTGCAAGAAAAACATAAAGCAAAGCAAGCAAGAACTATCCATTCCCATTTAGGCTCTGAAGACTGTGGACGAACAGCTGCTTAATACTTCAGTGTTAAAAAATGAGATAAAAGGGAAGGGCATTAGTAGACAAATCTTAATTAAAAGAGGCAATTAATGCACCTGCTTTTAGCATCTGTCTCCCCACTCCATATGATATCACACCTGTTTAATGTATATGTTATTAGTAAGCTGGCAGTAATCTTTCACTAAGCACCATCAACTTTTCATTTAACATGTCCACTATTCCTACAGATAAAGCATTACCCTCATCAGGAAAAGTAACATACCATAATTGGGTACTGCTTTCCCTCCTTTTGCTCTGATTTCATCGACAACTTTGTCAGCAGCTGAGGAGCTTTTGCCATATCCCTTAAAATCACCTCCAAGATCATTCACTGTGCATGATAAAGAAATGAAATTTTTGTTGTTAACATTCAGACTTCATGGTGTGTCCTTACCTCATTATCACACAGGAGGTTATAAGGAGTATTAATAAAGCCTGCTGCATCTGGATCTTACTGAGAACCACAGATGACAAGAGAAAAATAGTAGGACATATGACTATTTTTTTTTAGAGTAGTGCAACATACATTATCCCTTTTTCTTTAAATAACATGGAAAACAGAACCTCTCTCCGCACCTCCACCACGTATTCAACTTGCTTGCTTGCTCGGCCCAGACTACTTCTGTAATTGTGCTGTAGTTCAGAGATAAAGACCAAGATTAGACCTCAATCATAGGCAATTTATTCCAGTCTCTAACCACTGCATGAACTGTAAGCAAGACTGGAAAGACTTTGTTCCTGTTTAATAGAGTAGCTAAACTGTTACTAGTCAACACCACCATAGAAGAGATCCAGCGGTCTGAACAAAGCAGGCTCCAGTGCTTGCTCCTGTGGGGTAAGAGGCCCACCTGAAACACACCGCTGTTCCAGGCTGCTCTCCACATTGGGGCATGTTTCACTAATGGCAGCTGGAATGTACCGTTGCCACACTCTGCTGCACTCCTCACATCCCACAGCTTCACAGAATTACCAGGGAAATAAAAACACTCCCAAAAATCCCATAAAAACATTATATTTGGACAAAGAATTTAAAAAAATTGCAAGAAGTTGTTTAATGGGTTCAAAATGGAATTGTAAGAAAGCCAGAATTGACCGAATTTACATGCAACACTGCTATTCTGCTGAACAGTCTTTTGCTATGGTGAATTCCAGCTTTCTGCCTTCTAACTTCTAACCTCAAGAAGCCAGACACAGTGAAATCCACAAAATATGCAGGATATTCTTGCTGGTCTTGATGAAAACAGCAATGCTAAGTCTGTTGTATCATGACAAAATGAAATAGACTAATTTTGTGCCTTTTTTTTAAAACTCTCCACGTAAACAGGACACACCACAAAATTGCTCTGTATTATCCAGATCAAGAAGCCTCATCTGGAATCCTATATTCAGCTTTGTGTGCAGCACCTCAAGAGAAATGTAGAAACATGGCAGAAAATTTTGTGAGTAAATAAAAATCCCGAAGTCCAGAAGAAGTGAGCATTAAAAGGGGAGGGACATATCAAAAAAACCAGAAAAACAACCAAGCATAAACAAACCAAACCAAACACAAAAAATGACCAGCCTTAAGCAGGTAGTACAGGTACCTTAACACTGATGCAAAAACAAAGGAGACAGAAATCTCCAAGCTAATAGATCAATATCTAACAATCCAAACATGCAGCCAACACAATTCAGGTGAGGCATTAAGGAAAATTTCTAAGTGTAGTGATGTGTTAGGATAAGCAACGCAGGCGGACTGCTCAGTCTGCAACATCCACAGTATTAGAGGAAAGCGAATCAGGAACAACACCTGGGAAAGAACAGTGAACAGTTTGGGTGGTAAACATACACAAACCATTCAGTCCTGTTAAGACCTTACAACTCTCTACCACAGACAAGTTTATATATGCTTATCCCACAATTCAACAGTAATTTGCTGACAAAAACTTAACTAAATATTTGGTAAAATTTTCACAGGTGGTACAGTACCTTAGGCCGAGCACAGGCACTAATGGAGTTGAAACAAAAATGAGTATGTAGAGCTACCACAGGCTTTAAAAATAGTAACTCCATGAGTGTGACAGAACAATGAAAAAACATCCTAACAACAAAATAGAGAAATAACATTATTTTAAGCCCAAGCTTTACATCATGCAATTTTCAGTTGAGAACAAGCAGCCAAAAAGAGCCAAAGACTGCAGCTATAGTCTGAACTATAATTTCCTCTAAGGCTGTGAGTGTGTCATAGCAGAGTAGCAGAAGCAAATCAGCAGGGTGAAACAGTTGGTGCAAAGCACCTCACATGTACAGTACAAGTTTTTTAAACAGTAAGCCAACTAATTTCTTGTAGTATTCTGGTGTCACAAACCAAACATACATGAACAATGTGGGTGTGCTGATAATTGCATCTTCTAGTCTGTTTTTTAAAGCACTCATGCAATTCAATACCATTTCACTATGCAAGCAAAAATACAAATAAGATACTTATCAGGAGAGATGCTTCAAAAGCATAATGCTAAACTAAACTAAAACAGCAACACAACAGCCCTCAGATAGACCAGAAGAAACAGTAGGTCTAGAGATAACACAGAATGCAAGACAAAAGCAAATCATCCCTTTTTCCTGCTTTCAACTTTTCCTGATGAGAGGCATGAAAGAGATAAAGAACAACAAAAAACAGTTGTAGTAGGCAGCCTTAGGGTGATGAGAATGGAGTTTTCCACCTAGGTTGCTCTTGTCAATCTAACCACACCAACAGCAACTCACTCAACAGAGATGCAGGACTGGACAAGGATGCCATGTTGGGGACTTCTGTTATTCTTCCAACTACTCAAAATATTCCTCCAGAATTTGCTCATTTGATCATTGCTCTTACAACACACCTTTATTTCCATAACTTACAAAAGAGAACATGTTTTAAAGAGAAAAGGCAGATATGAACCTCATATCTGCTTGAGTTTTAAAAACTGTTATATACAAGTAGTTTCTCAACTCCTTGAAGTCAGATTTGTAAGAGAACAAGAGAAACAAATACAAGCATGCAGAGGTAATAATGCAAGACAAGCTGAAGTGTGGTGAAGTTTCCAAAAGTAAACAAGAAGTTGCCCCTACAGTCAATTCTTAACTTACTGTTAAATTATTACACAATAAAGCGAAGAGATAAAGGAGCATTAGCTGTGGTCAGGAAACAGAATACATTTTCTTTCAGATCATTCTGGAAAGTAAGACCACCACCATCTACAGAGAGTCAATACAAAATATTTGGACTGCTTTAGTGATATAATCTTTGCTAAATAAGAACTCAATGCGAATTATTCAAGTCCATGATAAATACAGCAAGTATCAGAGACGGCAATTAACAGGAAAAAAAGGAGAAACAACCCAGATTTTTCTGAAGTTGTCTATGCACATACCCATTTTTAATCAATGAAGTAAAACCAAACAATTTTCATGAAATTTTGTAAACTGAGATTGGCATTGTCATTAGAAAACTACAAACAAAAACAGTGAGCGAGGTCTTGTCCATAATCTCTTTAAGCATTTAATCTTGAACTCATCAACAGTACCTATACAAATTCATTCACAGGCAGCAAAATCATAAAATCACAGAATCATTTAGGTTGGAAACATCTTGTAAGGTTAAGTCCAATCATTAACCGAACATCGCCAAGCCCAGGTGTAAACCATGTCCCTCAGTGCCACATCTATACATCTTTTAAATACTTCCAGGGGTGGTCATTCTAGCACCTCCCTGGCCTGTTCCAGTGCCTGACAACCCTTTCAGTGAATAGATTTTTCCAAAGAGCCACTCTAAAAATGGCAATGCTGACTGTGGGTAAGTACCCAAAATACAACTTAACCTTCAGCATTGCCTTGTTATACAGCATTTTTCACAACTAAATATGCTCTGCTAAGGTTCAATCAAGGAACTACAAAACCACCAGAAATCCTTTACTGACAGCTCTTTGGCACTGATACCGAGACACCACACAGCTCTTCTGTCCCATGAGCTGCAGAAAGAAACAACGCTTTTGAGTTACATTCCAGTAACTTCTTTCTTGGGAGAGAGCACTATAAGACAACATATTCAAATGGTCATACTGGAAGCTGCTGAGCAGAATTCACCTAAGACAACACACTCTCTGGCCACAGACTGCAGTAAAGACTTGTATGCATAGACGAAAGTTAAATCTAGGAAATGATCTGACTCAAACTGTCTTTTCAGCAAAGGTAAGCCCTTGGAGAAACTTGGGCAACTTGTTTCATAAGAAAATAAAGCTCAGAGGCAAAATTAAACAGCAAAAGATAAGAGAGAAAACCATTAAATAACAAAGGTTACTGTCAAAAAGGGCATGGAATGTCGAAGCTATGTGAAAAGGCAAAGGTTACTGTCGAGATCAAGTTAGTTAAGATAAAACTTACCAACTACTGAAGCTCCTCTTTCAGCAAAAGCCAGAGCATATGCTCTGCCCAAACCTAGTTTAAAAAAAGTTAAAAACAAGAGTGAATTTGTTTCCTGGATCACAATTCAGACAAAAGCTACACAAAAATGAATTGCATCAAGAAAAATGCACCAATTCAAAACAAACACCTTGCAGGTTCAAAGTAAAGCATTACTTCTCCCAGGAGCTCAAAATCTTTTATAAGAAGAAAACATAAAAGTAAACAAACAAATAAACATTAAGTAAAACTTCCAGGCAAGAGAAAAAAAAAAACCCAAACAAACCATGTCTACTCTTTGTTACTGGATTCAACCAAAGCATCTGGGAAAGCTGTATGCTGCTGAGTTTGTGCTTGTGACAGAAAAATATATTTGAAAGGA
Source organism: Hypocryptadius cinnamomeus (assembly GCA_013400635.1). Lineage (NCBI taxonomy): Eukaryota > Metazoa > Chordata > Aves > Passeriformes > Zosteropidae > Hypocryptadius > Hypocryptadius cinnamomeus. The sequence continues at coordinate 13,986 of VYZP01027972.1, read as the reverse complement.
AGAACCTTTAATGTCCTAAGGTAACACTGAAGAAGGAGGGGATGTTTCAAGTTAATTAATTACACACTAAGCGAATAAGATACTTTCCTAGTTAAAGTTAAGATTTGAAAAAGAAACTCAACAAAATTTAACTGTGACTGAAGATGTATTGACAAAATAGTTTGGATACAAAGGAATGCCTAATACCTCAGTTAACCAAACAGATACATAGTTTGCCTGTCCTAAGAGACGACTGTAATTTCTGCATTACAAACAAAAGCGAGGGTCTTGAACCTTCACTCTGGCTTAGATTCTAGATGTGTTTAGCATTCATTGCAATAAATGATTTACAGATATACCATCCACTGTACCAATCAAAAGTTGTTGGGATTAATGGCACTGATCCTTTTTTATTCATTTCAAAAAAAAAAAAAAAAGCAGATTGGAATGATCAAAAAATCATCAGTCAGAAGAAAGTTTCTCAGAATACAAACAGTATCTCTTTGCACCTCACTTGGACATTCAAAGCCACTTCTCAAAAAAAAAAAAAAACGGGGGAAAAAATAAGAACTGTATATACTGTTTTGAAGCACACTAATTTCACAGCAGTAAGTTGAAAATTTCCTTAAGACTCCCTTAGGCCTCTGCAACAGAGAGTTTCACATCTGAGGTGCATATAAAGCCACTGCTCATGTAACCAAAGTCCAAGAAAACCTTTTTTTGTTTTGTTTTGGAAAGCCACTGACAAGCACACAAAACTGAGGCCATGTTATATGACCTCACCTTCTCAACTGCTAAGCAAGAACTGAACGTTTAATCAAAACTAATCTTAAAAAAAAAAAATACATAGGTTGCATAAACAATGTCCAATACAGTACTTCACAGAGGATCTGCTCAAAGTGAAAAGAAACACTTTTCAGATACGTGTGTATGTGAAAACAGGTATCACTTCAACACAAATTAGTGATTCAGATGTTTAAATAAATTTCCAGTTCTGATCTGTTCACCAGCATCCAAAAAATCAATGCAAAAAACCAATGCTATTAGTAATGCAATCTAACTACAGTGATGTAAATTAAATAAAAGCAAAACAATAACTAATCTGTAGATAACAGGACCTCCCTTAATCCTGGCTTAAATTTAATCAACACTTACTAAAAAGCTGTTGTGAAATAAAACATACAAGAGGAATTTTCTATTAACAAACCATTTTTAAGCAGTCTAATCCTAGCAGTACAAAGGTCACTGTACACTCACTTATGACATGCAACTTCTACTCAGAAGCTTTGTTACTGCCACAGTGACCTTATTTTGCTATTATGCAAGATCTTAACCTGTTCTTCAGCGAAACTTACAATATAGGGAAAAGGCCACAAATATAGATCTGATTAAAGCGGAAAAGCACCATTAAAAAAACTGGTCTCAATTATTATCAGGATGGTCACTTTCAGGTGATGTACATGGGCTGCTCAGTGCTTTCCAAAACAATTTCTTCACAAGACCTCACTTAATCTAGGGCCCCAAAATGACTCCTGTGCCTGTGTGCAGCACCACAAAATGAGAGCAAAACTCCACTATGGGGAGGGCAGTACCTTTTCAGAGTATGGCTAAACAAATTACCTAAAGAGCTCATCACGAACACAAACTTTGCCTCTCACTCATCCACACTGACACCCCGTATTTTTGCTCAACCACCACAGTAGGCAATGGTCAAAACATGGACGCAGAGAAAAAAAAAAAAAAAAAAAATCAAAGGGGGGATGAAACAAACAACAACAACAAAAAAAAAAACCCAACCAACCAACTAACCCCACGCCACAACAACAAATACAAAAACATTTCCTGGCAAAACCAAGCATTCCACGGCAGACCACGTTCCCCAGAGAGATCAAGCCTGCAGACCACCAACAGTGCAGGCCAGCCCCGCTGCTGGCAGAGATCTATCTCTCCCTCCCGCTCCCACCTGCCTGCGGGCCGGGAAGGCAGCAGCAGGTGGGCGGCTGCCTTCTGCAGCACCGACGGCACACACGAAAGCCCTGCTGCAGCAGCACTGTGCCAAGCCACAAAGGTCACACGCCTCAGACGCTACGTCCAAGGCTCAGGTGGAAGGAATTAGGACACCACGACAGCGCTTGGAGGAGGACATCCACTGCTGAGAGGGACGCAGCGGCGCTGCTCCCCGCGTGTGTTTAAACAGCAGAAATCTCCCACGTTCGGAGGGGTTCCCAACGTGAGCAGAGCCGGGCCGGCCTCGGACCGCAGCAGCTCCCGACGGCAACAGGAGGCACGGCCCTGACCCCTGCACAGCCTTGGCACGGCCAGGGACGGCACGGACAGCACCTCCCCCGCAGCCCCGCTTCTGCCCTCTGCGGAAACAACCCGCTTTTTCGCCCCGAAGCCGGACCGGCCGCCCTCGGGGTACCTGCCGGGGCCGCGGGCCGCGGCGGATCGCGGAGCCCGCACCGCCCGGGCTGCCCCAAGCGGTTCCGCCGTCTCCCGCGGGTGCGGAAAGCCCGGCCGGCGCTCACCTCCTCCAGCGCCTGTCACCAGCACTACCCGCCCGTCGAACCTCAGCCGAGCCGCTGCCATCGCTCCGCGCCGCGCCGCGCCGCCCGGCCCCACTGTCCGACCCCAGTGCCCGGCCCCGGCCCGCCCACGCGAGGGACGACACGGAGCGGGGAGGTGCGCCTGCACCGCGCATGCGCCAGCACCGCAGCCCGCTGGGAACTGTAGTGTGCGATGGGATGGGGAGAGGAAGGGGAAAGGAAGAGGAGAGGAAGGGATGGGGAGTGGAAAGGAAGAGGTGGGGAATGGAGGGGGAAGAAGGGGGAAGGAAGGATTGTGCGAAAGAAGGGAGGAGATATGATGGGATGGGAGGAGGAGAGGGAAGGAAAGGTGGGAGAGTAAGAGATGGGGAAAGGAAGAGGATGAGCAGGGGAAAGTGATAGGGAAGATGTCTTTACAAACAATTCGATGCGTGGAAGTATGGGTGTTAACGTCTTTGAAATCGATATTAATGTCGCTATTAACTTCAAACTGCAGGTTTGTTGCAGAGCCCAGACAGCTTGACTCGTGAAATAGACAAGCTTGTGTTTCTGAATTTTGGGGTAAAATGCCAAAAAAGGGGGGATATGTGGTGCGTGGTTCAGGAAGGCTGTACCTTTCTAGTACCTCAGGCGATGGGGAAAGGAAGAGGGGCAACATGCCACCTGGAGTTTAGGATAAAAGGAGGCTGTGCCCTCCAAAACCTCGAGACATAAAATCCCGCAGGCATGTGCCCCAATGAACTCTATCCCTTTATTCGAATAAAGTTGCAGGACTCTTCTATCTCCTTTATGGACACTGGCTTTTCATAGTGTGATTTTCTGTGGAGAAGGAAAGGATGGGGAATGGAGGAGAGGGAGAGGGAGAGGAGAGGAGAGAGGAGAGGAGAGGAGAGGAGAGGCAGGGATGGGGAAGAATAAAGGGAAAGGAAGGGAGAGGAAGGGATGGGAAAGGGAAAGGAATGGATGGGGAAGGGATGGGGGAACAGAGGGAGGGAATGAGATGGGGAAGACAAGGGGAGAGGATGGGATGAGAAGGGTAAGGAGGGGATGCAGAGGCCAAGGAGGGACTCGGAATGGAGGCAGTAGGGCCCAGGATCAGCCCTGCTTGGCCCTGCTTCCCCAGGCTGGCTGCTGTGAAAGATGGGAAGGAGTGGGCTGTCCTGTCCTGTCCACGTGCCCAGCGAGGCCATTGCTGGGCTGGATTGCGAGACCAGGCTACCCTGGCGTAAGACATGACGCCTCCGTTTAAAGTTAATCTGCAGTTACTGGTTTTATAGTAATCTTGTTCATTTTTCTGTGTGCAATTTTTCTCTTCCTCTGCTTACAATTTCCCAATGCAAACACTTGCTTTGAGCCCTGGGGACTGTGCATTGAGCAGTGAAAGAGCAATACACCTCCCTTGCTTTGCTCCGCGGATTTTGGCTGCCTGTGTGCGGAGGGCAGTGCTGCGTGCAGGCGCCCGGGGCCTGCGGGCATTCCCAGGCCCAGCACGGCATTCCCACTGGATCCAAAGGACCCGCCATCAGGCATGGCTCAGACCCTCAGAAAGGGTGCCAGTGGTGCCTCTGGGAATGTGTCTAAGAAAATATAAAATGTGTTTTGCAGCAATTGTGGAAGAGTGGGGAAGCTGAGGGAGAAACAGCCCTGCGGACACCCAGGCCAGTGAAGGAGGAGTGAGAGCAGGTGGTCCAGCTGCAGGAGAAGATTCCCTGGAGCCCATAGGAAAGACCATGGTGAGGCAGCCCACGGAGGTTCACATTGGAATAGATTTGCTGGCAGGACTTGTGATGCCCTCGGGGACTGGAGCAGCCTGTTCCTGAAGGAATGCACGCTGTGGGAGGGACCCATGCTGGAGCAGGTCATGAAGAGCTGCAGCCTGTGGGAGTGACCCCATGGTGGAGCAAAGGAGAACAGAGTGAGGCACAAGAAGTAGCAGAGTGCATCGTGTTTAGTTTAACCAGCCAGTGGGTTAAGTACAAATATACACACTTAATCATTATATTATTGCAGGTGTTGTGTGAGACAGTGTTATTCAGAATGTTCTGGCATTTCATAGGGCCAATGCTTAAATCTAGGGGCTGCTCAGGGAACAGAGGATTGTGTAAGGGATGCACAGAATTAATTTTTCGGGAAATCATCTACATATTCCCTCTGCACAGATGAACTTTAATTCATGATTAACCTTTCTTGTAAACTTTGGATTATTTCTGGAGCTAACAGAAAGAGAAAATGGTTTTGCTGCCTGATTATAGACTTTGCTGTAAATGCCTTGCCATCTACACTAAAGAAAGGTGATAGTATCCTGAGCGACAGCTATCTGGAGACTTCCGAAATAGAATAAATTATAATTTCTGACCTTAAATCATCTGTAGCTCCTTTAGAAACAGTGGGAACAGAGACTAGTGGTCTATGATTTTATGACGCAGTTCGGCTTGCAGGGGTTTGAAAGCTTCAACTGCAACTTATACTGTGGGCACTAGAGCGAGCCCGTGCTACAGTAAGACTGCCCTAAGTGCCCACATTCATAATACCACCCACAGGGAAACTACTGGAAACTACAGGGGAAAAAAACACTTCTGAAGGCAGCCAAGGGAAACTGCATCAGATAAATAATCTACAATCAATTACAAGTTTTAAGTGTGGGGAAATATTCTTGACTCTGCGCAGAAACAACCCATTGCACTGGAGGTGTTTTATCCTGTCACAGCACTAAAAACCCTCAGAACTAATTAAACTTCGGAAGTTTGTGTGTGTCATTTGAGTGCAGCTCAATAGAAGAGGGAATTGCCCAGCAGTGAGAGGCCCTGGTGCAACTGGGTGTGTTTTGCAGAGACAACATCGCTGATTGTGGTTTGGCTGTGCTGTGCTTGGCAGCAGGAGGAGGCTCTTTCCTTGGGGGGGAGGAGGGCAGAGCTGTGAGTCAGATTGCAATTGCCCTTCCTGAGGAAGTAACAGATTGAGCCCCTAACATCTGTGAGCTTTGGTTCAGCCTCAACACTCAACGTTTTCTTTATTGTTGCTACAGTGTGGGATTGGGCTCCCACCTGGGAAAAGAAAGGAAGTCTCCAGGATGCTGTGAAAGCAGCATCTAGTAAACACTGAAAATACCCACAAGGACTGAGTGGTCATCCTTTCAGTACGAATTTTATTTGCATAATCCCCTATATAACTGTATTAATCTAGAGCAGCTCAGATCTGTGGGCACTTGTATAAACAAGGCCTAAGAGAACCGGGTACATTTTCAGTACTGATTCTGTCCACCAGATCTTGCATGATCTTGAACAATCCATTTCAGCTCTAGTCTTTCACATTCCATAGTCTTCCATCTCCTGTTTTTTATAGATGATGGGCTATTCAAGAATGGGATTTACTCTTGAATTTGCCTAGAAGTTAGTGGTTAAATGGCCCAAATAAAATCAGTCCCTGAGGTATTTCTATAGCAGAATTTATTGTTTAGATATCAAATAAACAGGTCTTGTTAACAAGTCAGGAACTTTTACAGCTTATTTTTGTGCATAGAGTGGGATTAGAATCAAGGGAGAGCTCACACTTTGATACAATTAAGAGTTTCCTCCACAGATTGGTGTTTTTCCTGTAGAACACAAAATAAAGCACACTGGACAGACAGTACATCACTTCTGTATTTTATGTTTTTGAAGTTAAACTTGTCTGTATTAAAAAGATGCAAAATACAAAGAACTACTCTGGATGGAAAGGTGTTTGATGCGTTCCTTTAGCAGTCAGAAAATATTTGTTCCAGAAGTTCATACAGCTATCAGAAAATAACTGTATCAGTCTGAAAAAAGGTATGACGGAACTGCTGCTGCTTACCAAATTGAGGTGATGGTAGGTGGAAACATGAGCAGAGTAGGTGCCAAGCCACAAACCAAGATCAGGTGCCATAGTGAGTTTTCAGTGATTGAGCCATAGTGCGAGAATAATAGCAGGATGTCCACATTCCAAATACAGCCAGACAGGGTTTAACAAAATAAGTCAGTTCAAAAAGGAGGACCAAAATTGCTTTATTTTGTCTGTTAGTCAGCAGTGTGAACTAGCATATATTTATCATTAACATGTATACTGACATTTCAGACATTTTTCATTAGGAAAAAATTGCCAAAACCCCCACACAGTACCTTGTAATACTGAATGTGATGCTTCAATGCCTAGAGCAGGTAATACTGTTATGCTTCAATGCCTAGAGCAGGTAAGTTCTTTTCATTAACAGTAAATTTTCATGCTGTGCACTGAAACAAATTTGGTGTATGTGCTAGCATCTTTTGGCTAACAGGTTAGATAATTTGGTTTGGCTTTTTTTCTTTTACAAGTCTTTTGTAAACTAGCGGCTTGCACTAGGGGCTCCCACAGTTGTGGATACTGTGGAAATCATAATCCCATTGGAACTGGTTTCTACTGTCTGCTGCTGGAGATGGTGAGCACCTTGGAAACTTTTATTCAGGGAGAATAAAAGAATTGACTGACTTGCTTTTACTCTGTATTTTTTAACATTGCTAAAAGATCTTTTTGGATTATAAAGATAATTTTCAAATACTTTATTTGGTACTATATTTAGTTTTACTTGCTAAATGGTTTTGCTCGTGGAGATTTGCAGAGGCCTATTCACTGGGAATAAAGATTTCTCTACACACATGATTGAAGGGGAAGATATTTCTTGCCATGACTGGGAACTAGATACTGAATCCATGTTAAAAACTGTAGCGCTTTTCACTGAATACTGCAAAAGTACAGCCTCCAAGAGATGGTGCGTCCCAATAGCCTTAGTGCTCTAAAAGTCCCTGGGTTTGTGAACACAGATTTTTTTGCTGTGACCAAAGATGCCTTGCTTGCAGCCAGGTCATCCTCCCCATTTCCCTTCTCCCTCTCTGCAGCCATTCTCTGGCTGCAAATGCAGCCATGGATGGGTCTCAGGCCCTGAGCTGGTCACATGTTTATCTCACAGAAACCAACTGCATGTCCCAGCTCACCATAGTAATTATTCCCTTAGTAAAAGTGTTTAGATAAAATTACTTAGAAACCTCCACTGAGAAATTCTTCATAGGTTGAATGTAATATTTCTATTGATTCCTTCATCTGCAGTATATCAGCATACAGTAGTATTTCTATTCTAGCTTCCATTCTCTTGTCTTCTTTTATTTTTCTGTGAGCCTGCAGCAATTAGTAAGTGGGGATTTTTGCCACTGAATCTGTTGCTTGTCACCTTCAGAACCTGAAAAGAAGCTTTCCTGATGAGATGTTGAGGAGCAGCCTACTGTGTAGTAAACAGTGCACACATTCTTATGCACAACGGCAAATGTAAATGCAAACATTTTTATAGCTGTTGTCAACAACCCACATCACAGGAGGTCTTATATCCCTGTTTTGGCAAGAAACATTAATTTTGGCATTTGTTTCACATACCACTCAATTAAGTGGAAAATTCAAGCAGGGGGTACAAGCAGAGCGCTATGGAAGCTCTCCATTTGATTCCATCAGAGACTTAGGATTTAAAGGAGACCGAAGCGCTAGGTCAGTCAGGGCTCGGTGGACTGCTGAGCAGGTATGAAGTGACACAGTAGTAGAACAAACTTTTGAAGCAGAAACTAGTTGCTTGTGCACATCTACAGCTTTGAAAATGCATCCTGTGGTGACAAGTTAGGGAGGTGCCAGCAAAAGGTTATGGTGTTACTCCCATAACACTATTTCATCCTAAATGATTCTTCATGAAAAGTCCATTAAATTGGTTCGCTTGAAGGGGGGGAGAAAAAAAAGAAAAGAAAAGAAAAAAAAAGGCAGGAAAACCCCACAAAGACTAAAAACGAGAACTAAAACAAGAAGTAGAAAGACTGGCAAATAACCATATGTCACGTTCTGTGGAAATCAGGTGCATATTTGCACTACTATCAAGTTACAAATAAACGGATGATGCAGATGAGTTGAATCTTTAATGAATAGATGGAAGACTTGAAATGCTTCCTGAGAAAACTGATTTGGTCCACTTGCTTCCTGAATTAACAGCCATACTGAGATTTAGAACAGCTAAAAATTCCAAGAGGTTCTGCTCACAGAATAAATCCAGCCATCACCTTTAATGAACACAAAGTGTTGCAAAAAGGTAACTTACAAAAGGTAAGTTACTTTTAAACTATGGCTTCTAAAATGGCCTCTCAAGCTACCACCAAGGACATTTTACAGTTCTTAATCCCAGTTTTACATAAGTTTTCTCTGTGCACAACTTGCATTCATTTCCCCTAGATTAACAGCAGAGTTCCAGTTGTGTCTCAGAAATACCCATTCTGCCAGCTTCCATTCCAACCACCCCAAGAATGCAAATGAAAGCAAAACACCACAGGTTTAAATTGTCTGTATTCCATGGTGATAATTCCTCCCCAACTTAAGTAAAGAACAATTTTAATCAAGAATACATGAAGTATGGAATAGCCTTCTGTCTGGAAGCAAGATGGAGAACAGTCAACTAGCTAACAACATAAACACCTTGTACTCCTCTTCTGCACTCACTCTGCTAATCAGAAATGAGGTGGGAAGTCAAAATACTCCAGCCAAAGTACTCCCAGCTCCAAACAGTAGCAAACACTAGTTTTCTTTTATACTGTTTTCTAAAGGGCCTCATTCCCTGTTTCCATATTTTGTAGCATAAGCCTATCAGTTCTAATTTTGGGGTAAATCGTAGTTTACAATGTCATAGGATACTGGAACTGTAGGATTAAATATATTGTCTTAGACAAAGTCAAATGCCTGTGCTTACAGCAAGCAGCAGTCCTTATCACAGTGTGGATGGCAAAGCAAACTTAATGAAATCTTTGTCTCATCACAGCCCTTCCTCCCAGAAAAGTGCTGAGTTTTTCTTTCCACATTTCCCTAATAGTTTCTCATATGATGGCACAGCAAATGTACCTTTGGGAGTGTCCATACCACTGAAATCAAGTTAGGCAGACTGTAACTGAGACAGCTTTTTGGTTGGGCAAAGAGATTCACTTTAGTTCCAAGGATGAGATAATTTTTCCACTGCTGAATTATCAAGATCCTTGAGATATAGAACCAGCTCTCTTGAAAGCAACAGCTGATCTCATGTCATGTCCCTGGTCCCATGCACTTATTCCCCCCCTGGCTCAAAGCCTCATGGGATAATAAGCCAGTTGGCCTCAGTCTCTTTTATTTCTGCAACCTCTTATTAGGCCTAGCAGACCATGCACAGTTGTGACTCTCCACAAAAGTCAAATCAACCCCCTAATGAACAAAGCAAAAAACCACAGTATCTCCATTCCAGTCACTGAAGTAAGCTGAAAGCATCAGCTCAGTGATTCTGGAAGGGGGAAAGGCTGTTCTTTCATGTCACAGAAACCCTTAATTAACTGGAGGTTATCAACAGCCAGGCGACTTTCTTCTCAGAACCCTAGCCAAGCACAGCTACTGAAATAGATTCCCAAAATAAAATAGTAAATCCTGCTCAAGAAAGCCAAGTAGTTTTTCAACACTATTCAGTAATGGAGCATAACTAGTGCATTTGTATTCCCACACATGAGAAGAACGGTTAGTGGTATAGGGGCCCTTTTTGAGCTGATTTATTCCATCTACATCACCATACTCCCTGTATTAGAAAACCCTCACACTTAAATATAACAATATTTTTCATCCACCATTAGCTGCAGCTTGGTCAGAAAAATCAACACTAAATGAGTTCTGAAAAAATGTGCTTCAAAATGTCCCACAAATGTCTTGCAAATGGAGAGTATTACGTTGACAAGAGGTGCCAGCAGAAACTGGAGAACAACTGTGTGAAAAGCAAACAATTTTTCTCTTAGAATGGCCTGAATTGATGAAAACCTTCAGAATTATATCTACCAAGAAACAAAAACACCTAATGAAAAAACCCCAAGGTATCTAGAAAGCATGATATGATGCACAAGGCCAGCTCCTGTTTTGTTTCTGCTCATATTTATGTGCACAATAAAAGCACATTTTAAACCCAAATATGTAATGCAAACTGAAATAGGAATTAATTTGTCATAAAGCCAAGGAAAAGCTTCAGTGTTAAGATTTTTAGAGTAGACAGTTTAGCCTTACATGTAAAAGTAGTTTAAATCTAAATCACAGTAACTGTAGGAAGCTCTGCCTTTGTCCTCCACCTACCATACTAAGACTTTCCCACAGGGGAGAACAACAAATAGCAAATAAGTTTTGATTGCTTGGGAAAGCTGGGCAAGCAAAGTACCTTCTTAATTACATTATTCTTAATCATTAAAGTCTGCTTCTTTGTTTGATACCATATAATTATGGTACATCCTAAAGTTTTAAGACGCCTCTTTTCAATTTGCTCCCTAATAGAAATAAATGCCGTAAGGGATGTTTCTCCAGAAACTGGTGTTATGCTAGCAAGTAGAAATTTACAGATGGTTACAAGATATACATCAGTACCTGTATTTCCCCAAGATCACAAGAAAAAGTGGGTACTGATTCAGGAGTGTCTTGCCCACAAATCTCAACATTAAAATCAGAAAACAGAACTCTAAATAATAAAACTGAGTACTAAGAACAGAGAGGTCACTTCAGCAATTTGTAGTTTAAACATTAAGAAAATTTGATTTGTTACACAGACTGAGCACTACTGTAATTGCAAAAGAAAACTTTTTGACATAGTATGTATGGAGATATTATCCCTTTGTTTTTATAGACATTAAAAGAAATCACATGTTAACCTATAATATTTTATACTATATATGAATTACAAAGCTGCAATATAAGGTCAACTGCAGTATGCAAAATTCAGCATGAAAAGATGATTAAAATAGTAGAATGGATAATTATTTCAGAACTTCTTTCAAATGCAAGTTTTCTTGTTCTGTTGGGTTTTGGTGTCTTTTTTTTCCCACAAACTGGAAATAAGTACATTACTAAGTCTAAACTTTCTGAGTAATAGTCACAGTGTTGCACAGCAATTTGGTTTTAAGATAAATAGGAAACTTTCCCCTCCCAAAAGACGTTTCATTTATGTGAAATGCATATTACAGAACTTTTTTGGACAATTATGATCTCTTTTGACAGTTGTTTTATCCAGAGCACAGACGTTTGCCACTTAACCATGAATGTTGGCTGACCTGCCCAGATCTTCATAAAAAGCAATTGTAATAAAGTTTTTCTGCAAATGTTTATGCAAACAGGAATCTTCATCTCATGTATATGAAGTATACCCTCTATAATACGTTCAAAAACACTTCTGGGGAAAAAAAAAAGACTCAGAAGTACATGTACTGAAATCACACTGATGAGGTTATAGATTATAGCCAAAACAGCATTAGCAGCTAAATCAAGATGTAGATTATTCTTTCAGAGATCAAATTATATTGCCAATTCAACCCTCCCCCCAACCCCCCAAAAAACCCAAACCGACAAATCAGGAAAGCAGTGTTTGTGTTTTTTCATTAAGTAAAGCAGGTAATGTATCAACCCTTCTCCTTAGATTACCATGTAATGTAATCCTGGAGTAAAAACAGTAGGAAAGGAGTTGGTTGACCTGTCTTATTAAGTGTCAGCTGCTCAGAATGGCAGCAAAAGGCAAAGGAAAGCTGTGGTAGGCGATCAGCAGCCAGCCAGTGCTCATCATAGAGAGAACCTCTGAGCCCATGCAACGTACAACTTACCATCCTACTCTTTAACGCTGTCCCCTCTACAATGAAGTGGGCTAGATCCCTCTCTGCTAGACCCTGAAAAGCTACATGCTTTTCATATAGCTTTTCATGAAAAAAAGAAGAGCTACATGCTCTTCTTTCAGTTTACCATTCCAGTTTACCTTTAGTCACATTATAGCCATTACTAGTAGAAGGGGCTGGAAAGTTACTGAAGCCAACTGTCATCACAATCAGTTCCCTGTTTTCTTGGGAAAGTGTAATCTCACTAGGGAGAGATATGAGAAAGCAATTGGCCATCTCCTCACTCTATTGTTTTACAAGAATTTATGGGTGGAGTTGAATCTTTTTTTAGAGGAGACATGATTCGGGGAAAAAAATCAAAACAAAACCACAAACTGCTCCACATCAGTTGCTGAAGTCTTCCAGACTTCTTATGATCTCTGTACCTCCTAAATGGTGATAAATCTCAAGAGAACTCAAGGCCAAGAATAAGGCTGGTAATTTACCCAGTTGTGTCTTTTTGTTTGTGCACACAAACATAATTAAGGAGTGGCCAAAAGCCAAAAGCCCACACACAATGGCCCTGATAACCTCCCTGTATTTTGTTTTCGTTGTATGGATGAGATCATGTTTGTTTACATCTTGTAAAATGTATCCAAGGTCTCAGCACTTTTTCAATGCCTCTAGAAGGCTATAAAACTAGTTTTAAGTTACAGAACTTCAACATGTATTTTGATGGCATTAGGCTTTACATATTAACTAAGTGTTGAAAATACATTAAAAATAAGCATCACCTGAGGTAGATTTAAATGCCCATTGTAAAATGAATCTATGATGATTGGATTTTAATGTATTAATAATTATTACCCTATTAAAACACACTATTATCAATTTTGCAATACTAAATTATGGGATTATGCTACCCATAATTGAACAGTAAGACTGTAACATTTTTCAAATCTTGACTATGTCAAGCTTCTGCTAGAGGGTCAGTGCCTTCATACACGTGTACTACAGGCAAAAATGCTGTCAGTTTGTTTCTGAATTTTCATCATTAAAGCTACTATTTATGTATGCTGCAGGAAAAAGAATTAACTGCAAAAGTATATAACTTGAGTGCTTTATCAGAAGAACATGGTAGGTGTTTGGAAACCAAACACAATTGGTTTCTTTCATCATTATGGAACTCACTTTTTTGTAATTCAAAATGAATGCAAGACAAGAACCATCGTCACAGCATCTCAGAAGAATGTAACTCAATTGTGAGCTAAATATATGTTCTCTTAGCTGTCAGGTTTTCATGCTTATAATCAGATCTCCATGGGCAATTTTCACTTTTTCTAACAAGTAAGTGGCCAGACAGTGCAGCTCAGTAAGAAGGTCCTGGGTACTGAAAATGTACATGGCTCACATGCATGTAAGTAGGTGGTAATTATCAATGTGCAAAGATTATTTCAGAGAAAATTCAAATTTCAGCAATTTTTTTTCCCAGAGAAAATTCAAATTTCAGCAATCAAAATATTCTGGTTCACGGCCAAAGATAATCTTCTGTGCTTTACACAGCATGCACATGTAATACACCTGGTACCAAACAAGGTACTGTCTCCTCCTTTCAGTAACTGTTACTATTTGTTATGAACTAGGCTATTTTGGGAGAATCAGGACATAATTTAAAAATAGGATTTGTAGATAAAACTGTTTTAATTTCTAGAAGTTCCTTTTTTTTCTCATCTCAGGAGGAAGAACTGGTATTTCTAGGCAAGAAGATAAAATAAATACACCAGAAATTAACTCTTTACAATTTGTGTGATTTTCTC